>MU694375.1:59848-114724 GCA_026770625.1 Nicotiana glauca | reverse complement strand
AAGAACCTTGCACTTAACTCACTTCAGGAGAATCATAGCGATACACCGGTAATTTCCCATAACCGTAGAATATGCCAATCTGCAAGTAGTGGTCCAAGCCACCATAGCCCTTCCAGAATCCGCTTTTACTTAACAAGCCATAACAGAAGAATGCCCCTGATAAATCATCAATCACGGCGGTCGACAGACCTTACACATACCCCCACAAATCATACACATAACTTGATCTCGCGGACCGAACTGATCACTTGCCCCAATATGCCAATTCAATTATGGCTAATCAATTTACCTTCTTCCAATTCCTCCTTGCTTGCCTTAAAAATAATACTAACTCCATTCAACACATAACATACTCCATCTTCACTCACCCGAGTGTCCTTGAATCACCAGACCAGACTGTCTCAATTCCCACAAACTATTTCATAACACCCAAATGCTACACCGCCAGTCAAACATCCCGGAACATTCTATGCCTCTTCTCATAAACTGCTACAAAGCTTGATTCTTAATTGTACCTACAAGCTCGACATCATTAGGCACCACACTTTACCTCTTGAATTCACTAGGACTATTACATAGAGCCACCCGCTCTGACTTGGTCCCGAATATAATCAATTCCATGAATCTTCTAGCATATTAATACCCTCCCAACGAAGCACCTGGCAGAACCACTCCCCTTTAAACCCGCTTCTATACAAGTCATAAATTCTAAACCTTTTCCTAAGTTCGAACATGAGCCTATAAGGCTAACCATATCACATCCTTAATAATTCCTCCGCTCAATTTACTACTTATGGTCCTTTCTCGTAGCTGAATTAATCCATCAATATGCTAATAACCAAAAATCACGCAAATTAATCATACAACCCAATCATAAGCGGTGAGACTCTCCCACTTAGTTTGAAGCCATCATTTCACCATTCTTGAGTTCACATAACCTTTTTACCTTTTATTGGCATAACCTCGTACCATAAGTTATCAAAATTTCTCGGAATCTCCCTGTAAATGCCCATCTTTCATATTCTGAGTCATCATCCACATTCGCATGACCGATCTCTTTGTTGAACAACCAATATAATTCTTTGCAGAAGCTTCGCCAACCATGCGACCGCTAATCTGCTCACGGGGAATAACCTACCTAGGGAAATCACCTCCCGACATCTTCCCACGCAGCTGCATGGGGTACATTCACTATGACACCAATAGCCCATCCTGAGTCCGAGCTCACCTTCCAGTTGCACAAGTCCATTCGTCCCTCACGGACATCAATTAAATGCGCGACAACATCTATTCCAAATTTAGGGTTATGCTGCACCCTCCTCCATTTCAAGCAGCTCCTTTTCGCCATATCAATCTTCTGCCGCATAATAGCCCATACTTCAAATCATACCCGCAGAATTCAATCACCAATCATTAAAATCGCTAATTCGATCTAAACTCTCCTTAAGGCGCGTAGTCTTCCTACTACCAAGCCCATATGCAACACCTGCCACTCTCCCACTTTGGCGGAACTGATCTCCTTAATCGGTCACTCGACCTTGCTCCTCATACTTGGCCTTCTAGAAATTTTAAGCACCGCCTGGCACTTCCCACATGTCCTTCCTCATACTTTGATGCTCAATTGTTGCCTTAATTAAAATCTATCTTCGTGGTACTTGAATCCACCATTGCCGCTAACTTTAAACCTTTCCAAAGGTCATCTTTATCGATCCGTCAACATTACAAATTCTGATTCGATCTTAAACCACTGCACCCTGCAATATCTGACAGTCGAATCTCCAATACTATTTCACAATATCTTGCCTTAAAGGCAAATTGTAGAAGATCATAACACAAACAACTTAGTACGTTCAATCAGGACCACGACATCCTCTTATAAAGAAAGCTCAACCACGCTTGCAAATACCAAGCCTCATTACTTCCACCAGCCCACACCTGACCATCCTTAGTTCGATTGACTTTCCCCTGCTGGGAATAAAATACCGAATCCCTTGATTACACACTGAGTAAACCTCCCTTCAATTCATTCACTGCCCCGACACATGGGCAACACCCTACCATTACAACAACACTGTGGAATAATTGCTCATAAGCATCATGGCAACCTGTGCCTCGCCTCAAGGCTCTTAGAAGTTCTGTTACTGAGCTGAAACAATAGAATATCCCTCCATAATGCAACTACCATAGTCCAATCAACTATACCGAGAAATCATCCCGCACCACAATTGTAGTGCCATTACAATCCTTCGATTTTTGATTTATAACAAGCGCTCGCGTAAGATTGAATAGGAAGAAATCAAAGGCATAAGCCTCAAAGGAATCGAACCGCACGACAAGGAAATCAAGAAGGGAAGTACCCCTAACAGCCCTGTAGCCTCCCGAGGATAAGTACAGAAGTCTCCGTACCGATCCACGAGACTCTACTAGACTTGCTCATGACTCATGAGACTGACGAGAACCTAGTGCTCTGATACCATGTTGTCACGGCCCAAAATCCACTAAGGGTCGTGGTGGCGCCGGACACCTTTGTCAGGCAAGCCAACTAAATTATCAATAAATTCCTCTTTTAATACTTTTGAAATCCAGGATTTTTCCTTCATTATTAAGAAATTTTAAAGGAAATAGTTTCAAATCAAATTTAAATGTTGAACAGTTAATACAATACTTCAAACCATCCCAGAAACCCTGTGTCACAAGTGCATGAGCAACTATCGATATAGAAAAATAAAATACATCATATGTCCGAAATACAGTGGACAGGGAATAAATAATAAGAAAGCACTGGAAGGAACTAAACTAGCTGCGGGTCGTCTCGAACAATGCAGCTCACCTAGTCCTAGAGTCATCCATGCTGCCATGCCCAGTAGGCTGCTAGAGGTATACATACCTGTGCAATAAAAACGCACAGAAGNGATAGAGGAAACAAGTAAACACATAATTCTTTCATAGGAAATTTTCCAAGATTTCTTTCTCATTATTAACAAAATGATCTCGAGCTAGAGTGAGGCATGTAACAACTTATATAAGTTCAAGGCAGCAATACAAGCATGCGCAAATCATACCGAGGCGATGACCCAATCCAACAGAAATAAATGTGCACTTGCCGAGGGTCGACGACGTGCCTATAGATGCATCTATTAATCTGCCGAGGCATTTGGCCCGTTACAAAATAAACACACAGAGACATACAATCAGTCAAGAAGTCAACATGGAGCAATTATCCAAGAAAGGCCAAATCTCTTTAATTATTTGAGAAAACGACGCTTAAGTCTTTTTAGAAATCCATTTATCAATTTAATGTGATCTATTACCCCGCTCGCGAATCATCCATGAGACGCGGTCAACATAAAATAAACAATCACCCTGCTTGCGAATCATCCATGCGACGCAGGTACACATAAGATACGTGCTCAGATAGCCAATTAGAATTTGATCGGGGAATAATTATCCAAATAAAACCAATTCTCTATTTAACAATTCAGAAAATGATGTTTAATCTCTTTTTAAATTCGTTTACTAATCAAAGGTGATTTAAACAATCCAAGTCATCGATGGGTTCATAATTAATCCAAGTATAACATGCTGATGGGTGCTAACTACCCGGATAATAGCATAATAGTAGCTACGCACGGACTCTCGTCATCTCGTGCGTACGTAACCCCCCCACAAATAGGAGCACATAATCAATCACTTCACCTATGGGGTAAATTCCCCCTCACAAGAATAGAAAGGAGACTCACCTCGCTCCGGAGATCCACAACTGGCATTCTACATTCTTCCGAAGACTTGCACCAATGCACAATGCTCCAAAACTAGCCAACGATCATATAAATTCATTAATATATGCTCAATTATACTTTACAACCTAATTTATAACAATTCCTAACCCCGAACGAAAAGTTGACAAAAATGCCCTCGGGCCCACGTGCCCGGAATCCGAAATTTCTCGAAGATAAAGGTTACCCATGACCTTAGGAACTCAAATATACAATTTTCTCTTAATTTCATACTCAAAATCATGGTCAAAATCCAAAAACACTAATTTTCTAGGTCTTCTTCTAACCCTCAATTTTCTACCCATTTACATGCTAAAAATCCATACATAACCAATGTATTTAACTCAAAAGTAATGGGGATAACTTACCTTAACCATGACGACAAAAATCCTCTCTTGAAGCTCCCCAAAAATCGCCCAAGCCATGAAGAAATGGGAGAAATGAACTCAATCCCACGATTTAAAACAAGGTTCTGCTTCCAGTCATTTCCGCTTCTACGGAAGCCATGCCGCATCAGCAGTTCCGCTTATGCGGTCCAAAGGCCGCTTCTGTGGCTCTTTCCCATGCCGCCCTTTCTCACTTCTGCGATGCTCCTTTCACAGATGCGGTTCCGCTTCTGCGGAATTTTGACCGCATCTGCGATCCTCAAGCTTTGGACCAAAATCTCTTCTGCGGCTCCCCATTCGCTTCTGCGGTGCCGCTTCTGCGGTCAACCAACCGCAGAAGCGAAAATACCAGCAACCAGATGCCTTCAGCTCTCTTCTAAATTCCAATTTCGATCCGTTAACCACCTGAAATCCACCCGAGGCACCAGGACCCCAACCAATCATACCAACCAGTTCCAAAACACATTAAGGACTTGCTAGAGGCCTCAAATCATAACAAACAATGCTAAAACCATGAATTACACCCCCATTCAAGCTTTATGAACTTCAAACTTTTCAGCTTCTATTTTCGATGTTTAAACCTATCAAATCACGTCCGATTGACCTCAAATTTTATACACAAGTCATATTTGACATTACGCACCTACTCCAACTTCCAGAATCACCATACGGAGCTACTCCCAGTCTCGGAATCCCAAACGGACATCGATAATGCTGAAATGCACTCCAAGCCAAACTTAAGAAATTTCTTCCAAAATGCTAACTTCCACAATAGGCGCCAAAACGCTCCCGGGTTATACAAAACCCAATCCGGGCATACGCCCAAGTCCGAAATCATCATACAAACCTGTTGGAACCTTCAAATCTTGATTTCGAGGTTGTCTACTCAAAATTCCAATCCTAGTTCATTCTTTCAACTTTAAGCTTTTCAAATGAGAATTTTCATTTAAATTTAACTCCGATCTTTCTGAATTTAAATTCCGACCATACGAACAAGTCACAATACCTGAAATAAAGCTTTTCATGGCCTTAGATTGTTGAACGACGTGCTAGGGCTCAAAATGACCGGTCGGGTCGTTTCATAATCGCTCTCAGTGACCTAACACACCCTAATACGTTAGGTGGCAACTCTTCAATACCCAATTCCCAAAAGGAAACGAGTTGTTCCCCCATGAATGTCGAAACCAGACTCCACAAGGAAAAAAGGGGGTGCGACAACATGGCAACTCTGCAGGGGATATTTGAGGCTCTTACCATAACAAACTTATTTTTGTGAATTAGTCCAAGCATGTTATATCCCATGTACCCTTTCCCCTTATTTGAATTTTATTGCTTATTTTCAAGCATTTATGATCTCTTTATTCTCCTGAAACTGACTTGTCTCTTTATTTTCTTTTTTCGTAACTATCTTTCAATTATTTAAATACTGCATTTATCATTTTTTATTTACGTGTAAATACTTGACAACATGCTATTTATTATTGCATAAATCATGCTCAACATTATATTCCACTTGTGCGTAATAAATCCCATAGCAACGCTTGATGAGTGTTTTCGCTCTTCCTATATATCACCCTTTAAATTCGAAAAGGCGTATTTGCGGTAAAACTAGTCGATTAGCAGTGCGTTCGACGGTTCCGTGCCTTTCCCCCTCAAGTTGTCCGCTTGAAGGTCCTAGTCTAGACCTTTATAGCAGCCTTACTCTATTTAATCGTGCATGCATCATGGTCAAACCTAGTCAGGTTAATATGTTGTCCTCATAATAAACCTTTAAGACAAGCCCCGTCCAAAATTCCATAGAGTTTTCCACAATCCCAACGGATATAACCATTGTGTGCATTAATTTGGAGAAATAAGTGCCAATATGCTAATCATTACTGTATAAATAGACGAACCTCGAGTGGGAAATGGCCTAACTCTCTCTTGTTTTGCAGAAAATGAGGCATGAAGTCCCCAGATTCAGTATGGTCGATAGTATTCCTCCACTTTTGATAGGTTGGTTGAGGGACCTTCCCTCAAGTGACCAAAATCTGTGTTCCGTTTTGGAGACATAGAAATGACTTCCCTTCGAGAAGAAATAGGGAGATTTGCTGGGTTGCCTTGGGATAGTCCTGGCCTGTTGGCACCTAAAAATCGCACCACCAGAGGGTTCCTTAAAATGATGGGGCTGAAGAAAAATGACGATTTGGAGTGCCTGGAAAACTCCTACATACCTTTTGATTTCCTTTATGAAAGATACAGTCATATAAGCTCTTACTATATTTTTGATGATGAGTTATTAATCACTTCTTTGGGCTGGTTTCATCGCAGGGTCTTCGTGTTCATTGTGTACTTCTCGGCCATGCTGGTATTCCCAATCCAAGGAGATAGAATCCATACTAGGCTGGCCATGGTGGCCAAAACTCTGATGGACGGGATCGATGGGAAGACATACATTATTGTCCCTATGATTGTTGTAGACATATACAGGGCCGTGGAACGTTGTCAGAAAGGGTTCAAATTCTTTGAGGGTTGCAATTTGCTATTACAAGTCTGGTTGTTAGAACATCTCCAAAGGGGCCAATATCGCCAAGAGTTTCCATGAAGGACATGGAATGACCACATAGCCTTCCATCACCCTAAAAGAATGACTTACATTCGAGACATGTTTCATCAACCTAAGGATGCTACAGGATGGGTGAATATTTTCAACAAGTTAACTGAGGACCAGGTTCAGTGGATGTTCGGGTGGTTCCCCACCGACGAGTTCATCATATGATCCAATGATGTACCACATTTGGTGCTGATCGGGTTAACGGGGATATACCCTTATGCTCCTCTTAGAGTTGTGAGACAGACAGGCAAAGGACAAGTCATACCACGGGTTGCTAAGATGAGTCACTTCAGAGCCAATTTCTAGGGTGATGCCATCCTATACAAGAATGAAGCACAACATATGTGGACTTTGAAGATTATTGTGGAGAAGGATACCATTGAGCCGGATAGATATCATGTGGGCCACTCATTCTTTTACCCCTCATTGTTGGATGATAATTTGTCAGGAGTCTTTGAGCCAAGGGTTGGTCCAGGAAACATGGTCATAGATGAGTTTGCCGAAGTAGAGGTGAAGTACAACAAGATGCGCAAAAGAGTTCGAGAGTCTGAAGCTAAGCATATGGCGTAACATAAGGCCGACATGGAAATGATTAACGAGTAGAAATAAAGAGCTGTTTAATCTAGCGAGAGGCTGGAATATCTGGAGTACATTTTGATGGAATTGGAGGGGAAGATAAGAAAGAGGGTCACCGACTGTTAGAATGCTGAAGGAAATGATGGAGGACATTCCTATTGCTGAACCTGTGCGAGATGGGGGAGTTGATTGACAACAACATCCAGTCTGGAGAGGATCCCTCTGGAACCAAGTAGATTAGATTTACATGCTTTCCTTTTTAAATGTAATAAGGCAAAGTGCCACTAGTAACAATATCTTATTTAGTGTCGTTTCAGGCATTTTTTTTACATTAATGAAATGAGGCAATTATTGGCACTGAATTTCTCCAAATTTATTTGTCGCTAGGCCTACCTTGGGCACAACAGGGCTCCCAAATTAGGTTGCGAATTTACATTCCCGTAATATGTGTTTAAATGCTGCAAACATTTTAGAATCCTTACTGACTTGTTTACCATTTGGTTTTCTTTATTCCCATCCCCTAAGGTTGGTTCGTTCATACTGGCATCATTAGCGTATCACAGCAGATCTAGAAGCCCTCAACCTCCTCCTCTTCCAAGCAATACAAAGAGCAAAGGGAAAGCTAAAACAGATGAATTGAGTGGTATTTGAAAGGAAAATGCAGAAAATGTAGAAACTTCAGATGGCCGGAGTACTCCGGCACCAAATGATTTAGTTTTAAGGTTGGAACAAAAGATACTGGAGCTACAGGGAGAGCTTGAGCAGGTCTGCAACTTGGCAAACCTATCCCTCACCCTGAATGTCCCTGATATCAACCAACAAAACATAAAAACCCAGAACCTCTCCAAAACACACCAAAACAACATCCACAAAACCCCCTACACCGCATCAATATGCAACCCCACCTCAAAATCTCAATCCCTTACCGGTACGAACTCCATCACAACACCACCATCAACCAATCCAGTACCTACCAACTGCCACTTATCACACTCCTCAGAACACACCATAACCCATACATGATCCTCAAAACTCAAACAATGACCACCACTACACCCAGGCTCCTAGAACTCACCAAAACAACCCTATATACGTGGAAACCACACCTCACTCTATCCAACCAACTACCTATACACTAGAATCCATTGAGAAGGACCTCCTTAAAAAAAACATGGATGAATAACTCAAGAAACTGATGAGTCGAGTTTAGGGTGTCAAAGGAGGCAAAGGGATAGAAGGTTTGAACTATGAAGAACTATGCATACAACTAGAGATAGAACTTCTAGGGGGTATAAACCTCCCAAGTTCGAGATGTTTGACAGTACAGGTGATCCCAGGGTTCATCTAAGGACCTATTGTGACAAACTTGTTGGGGTCGAAAAGGATGAAAATATCCGGATGAAGCTTTTCACGAGGAGTCTTACCGGAGATGCTTTGTCCTGGTACATCAGCCAAGATCCTAAGAAATGGTCCAACTAGGTGAACATGGCATCAAATTTCATGGACCAATTCAGGTTCAACACAGAAAATGCACCAGATGTTTTCTACATTCAGAACCTCAAGAAGAAACCCACCGAGACCTTCCGCGAGTATGCTACCTATTGGAGGTCAAAAGCGGCCAAGGTCAGACTATCCTTGGATGAGGAATAGATGAACAAGTTCTTCGCTATAGCACAAGATCTGCAATATTATGAAAGATTGAGGTTATTGAAAAACATAAATTCTCTGATATCATCAAACTTGGGGAAAGAATCAAAGAAGGCATCAAAAGCGGAATGTTAACAAACTTTGAGGCATTACAGGCCACAAATAAGGCACTACAATGAGGTGAAATATCAAAGAAGAAAGATGTTAGGACAGTAATGGTGGCTCAAGGACTAAAATCTACACTTACATATGAAACACCTCCACGCACATATCAAACACCTCTACCCACATACCAAGCACCACCACCTACATATCAACCCTCATCTCCCAGATATTCCCAACCAGCCACTGTCTATCATACCTATGATTCTGAACCATCTCATTTCAAGTCACCTCCAACTCGCCAAAATTATCCAAGACCACGACCCATTTTTGACCGCAAACCACCCGACAATACACCGCTATTGCTGAACCCATCAACCAGCTATATGAAAGGTTGAAAGCCACTAGTTACGTCACCCCTGTTCCTGCCGTGGCACTAGAGAATCCATCCCAATGGGTCAACCCAAATAAAACGTGTGCATACCATTCCGGTATGAAGGGGCACACCACTGACGAGTGCCGAACATTGAAAGATAAAATCCAGACATTGATTGACAACAAGGTCATATAGGCAAAAGAAGCTTCACCCAATGTTCGCAACAACCCCCTTCTGGATCATAGGGGTGGTGGGATACATGTGATAGAGATGGATGGAGAATAGGATCCTGAGGGGTTAATTGGGCTTATTCGAGAAAGCAATGACTTTAAATCCTCAGTCACACTTACTCCTATAGTAGTATAGACTCACTCACCAATCGAGGTTGAGATAGCTGCATCAGTTCCATTTGAGGTAAAGGTAGCTCCACCTATGGCCATCCCTATTCCATTTGAAGTAGAAGTGGCCACACCATTAACACTAAAAGTATCAACCACACCTCCTTTCAACTCAAAAGCAATACCCTAGGATTATGTTGCCGAAGTTAGGTGAAAAAGAAAGGCAAAGATGGAGGAATCTAATACCGCACAAGAAATGACTAGAACCGGAAGAATCTATACACCCGAACACTTGGGGAGGACCAAGTAAGGATGCCACTACCAAGTAGCCTGTCATTGAAACTGGGCCGAATGACCTTTGTAGGAAAGTACAAGCAAGGGAATATTCTGTAATTGATCATTTGAACAAAACACCAGCTCAGATAACCATCCTGTCACTGTTGCAAAATTGAGAGGGACACAAGAACGCTTTGATGAAGGTGTTGAGTGAAGCTTATGTACCCAACAATATCACCTATGGAGAGATGGCCAATATGGTAGGGCATGTGCTAGAAACTCATAAAATAATCTTCCATAAGGATGAGCTACCACCTGAAGGGTTGAATCACAACCTAGCATTGCATATCACGGTGCAATTTGAAGACAAATTCATCGCTAGGGTCTTGATTGATGAGGGTTCAAGCCTCAACATTTGTCCAATGGATACCCTGAAAATATTAGGCATATGTTTTCATGAAATACAGGCAGGGAGCATGAGCGTGAAAGACTTCGATGGTTCTCAAAGGGCCACAATTGGGGAGATTAATCTTTGCCTACATACGGGGCCAACATGGTTCAACATCGAGTTTCAGGTGCTCAACATATCGGCCTCGTACAATCTTCTGTTGGGCCGACCATGGATACATGTCGCTGTGGTTGTGTCTTCCACACTACATTAAGCCGTGAAATTTGAATGGAACCATCAGGAGGTGATCATTCACGGAGACGAGAGTAACCCCATTTGCACCAGTCAAACCATCCCAGTTGTCGAGAATAGAAGAAGGCTAGGAGGGGAAACCTATCATCACATCGAACGTATCAATTCCGTTGAGAAAGAAAAATGGTGGAGTATCAAAATAGAAAGTGTATTGGCATGGTCTGGGTATAAACTCAGCTAAGGGCTTCGGAAGAATCTCCAGGGTACTACTAAACCGATACAACTGAAACGTCATGGTACCACTTTCGGGCTCGAATACCAGTATACATGGCAGGAGTATGATGATTGGTCGCCTCCATGGCGTGGACCTTATTACCCTCTCGAGAAACCAGTGCCACATCTGGGTCAAACTTTTCACCAAGCTGATACAATATGGGGAACTGCAGAAGAAAAAGAATTAGCTGTGCTGAGGAATCTATTTCTGGAGGACGGAGAAATGGACTACAGTGCAATAATTGAGAAGGAGGAGGAGGAGGAAGAAGGCCTCACTATTCAGACTATGAAAAAGGGAGATGTTCTCAGGAACTGGACTGCCACACCATCCCGGACCCCCCGAGTCCCTGGGTAGCTTGGCAGATTTTATTTCTATAGCCATTCTAGGCATTTAATATTTTCAGTAATTTTATTTTAAAGACTTACTTGTTTCAAAATAAATGCTCGATTCATCGAGCCGTACTTGTTTGGATGTTTTTCAATTTCATTATTCATTATTATCTTCCACACTTTTTCTTTCTACAACATTATCATTACTTTTCCTAATGAACCGGTGACTGTGACATGTAATGAGGCAATGCAATATGAGGATAATGATTCGAATGAGGAAGATGAGATATATGAGGAAGTTGTTAGGGAGGTTGAAAACTTTGAGAATAAGCTTAAGTCTGACCTGGACGGAACCAAAGCAGTAAATTTATGGAACGTCGAGACCGTCAAGGAGACTAGCATCAGCATTCACTTATCACCAACAGAGAAACAAGAGTACATTCATTTCTTAAAGGAATATGAGGACATCTTCGCATGGTCATATGATGACATGATTGGTTTGAGCACGTACATAGTGGCTCACAAGCTACCTACCAATTCCATATGTCATCCGGTGAAGCAGAAACATAGAAAATTCAAACCAGATATGAGCCCAAAAATCAAGGAGGAAGTTACTAAGCAGATCAAAGCCAAAGTCCTCAGGGTGGCTGAGTATCCAACTTGGTTAGCCATATCGTGGCAGTTCCGAAGAAAGATGGGAAATTTAGAGTATGTGTTGACTATCGAGACTTAAACAGAGAAAGTCCCAAGGACGACTTTCCACTGCCAAATATACACATCCTGATTGATAATTGCGCCAAGCATAAACTCCAATCCTTTGTATATTGCTTTGTGGGCTATCATCAGATCTGGATGGATGAAGAAGATGCAGAGAAAACAAACTTTTATTACACCATGGGGGGGTATACTGTTACAAAATGATGCCATTTGGTCTAAAGAATGCTTGGGCTACTTACATGAGGGCAATGGCAACCATCTTCCATGATATGATACACAAAGACATAGAAGTGTATGTAGACGATGTGATTATCAAATCTAAGAGGGGCGCGAATCACATAACGGACTTGAGAAAGTTCATTGACAGGTTAAGGAGGTACAACTTAAAATTGAACCCCGCAAAATGTGCATTCGGGGTTCCCATAGGAAAGTTACTGGGATTCATTGTCAGTCATCGAGGGATCGAGATGGATCCTTCTAAAGTTAAGGCTATTCAGGACTTACCACTGCCTAGGAGAAAAAAGGAAGTGATGAGCTTCCTAGGACGTCTCAACTATATCAGCCACTTCATAGCATAGTCCACAATCATATGTGAACCCATCTTAAAGATGCTTAGGAAAGATGCCGAGACAAGCTGGAACGATGATTGTAAAAAAGCTTTTGACAAAATCGAAGAGTACCTGTCCGCACCACTAGTCTTGGTTCCACCGGATCCTGGACGACCTTTGCTACTCTATCTATTTATATTAGATGGAGCCTTTGGATGTGTTCTGGGATAACATGATGAAGCACGGAAGGAGCAATCCATATACTACCTGAGTAAGAAATTCACACCTTACGAAGCACGGTATTCTCTGCTATAATGCACTTGCTGTGCTTTGACATGGACAACCTAGAAGTTGAGGCATTAGTTCTGTGCCTATACCACATACCTCATATCCAGGATGGACCCCCTAAAGTACATATTTAAGAAACCCATGCCAACTGGGAAGTTAGCCAAGTGGAAGATACTATTGAGTGAGTTTGATATCGTCTACGTAACTCAAAAAGCAGTCAAAAGACAAGAATTGGCAGACCATCTTGCTAAAAATCCGGTGGGAGGAGAATATGAACCCCTAAAAACGTATTTCCCTGATGAAAAGGTATCATTCGTAGGAGAGGACATTGCCGAAGCATACGATTGTTGGAGGATGTTCTTCGATGGAGCTGCAAATTTCAAAGGAGTGGGCATTGGAGCAGTTTTGGTATTAGAAATAGGTCAACATTATCCAGTATCTACCAAACTCAGATTTTCCTACACCAACAACATGGAAGAGTATGAAGCCTTCATACTAGAACTGAACATGGCAATCAACATGAATATTCAGGATCTGCTGGTAATCGATGATTCAGATTTGCTTGTGCACTAGGTACAAGGAGAGTGGGCTACCAAGAATTCCAAGATATTTCCATATTTGCACCAGGTACAGGAATTGAGAAAGAGGTTCACGAAGATAGAGTTTCGGCATGTGCCAAGAATTCAGAATAAGTTTACCGATGCATTGGCCACCTTGTCCTCTATGATACAACATCCGCACAAGAATTTCATTGATCCCATCCTAGTGAGAATTCATAATCAACCGGCGTATTGTTCCCATGTTGAAGAAGAAACAGATGGAAAACCTTGGTTCCATGACATCAGAGAATATTTGGCAAAAGGAGAATATCCGGAGCATGCAAACCATACTCAGAAGCGTACGCTTTGGAGGTTGTCCAACAATTTCTTCCACAACAGAGGGAATTTGTACAAAAGAACTCCTGATTTGGGATTGCTAAGATGTGTCAATGCAAAAGAGGCTTCTAAACTACTTAAGGAGATATATGCTGGGATCTGCGGCCCACATATGAATGGTTTTGTCCTGGCCAAGAAGATACTTAGGGCCGGTTACTTTCGGATGACTATGGAGACAAATTGCGTCCAGTATGTCCGCAAATGCCACCATTGCCAAGAGCATGCCGATATGATAAAAGTGCCGCCAAATCAGCTCAATGCAACAAGCTCACCTTGGCCATTTGCCGCCCGGGGAATGGATGCCATCGGTCCTATCAAGACCACTGCTTCAAACAGGCACATGTTTATTCTAGTATCCATTGATTACTTCACAAAATGGGTAGAGGTTGCATCTTACAAAGTTGTAACCAAGAGAGTCATCGCAGACTTTGTCAAAGATCATATTTTTTGTCGATTCGGAGTTCCCGAGTCCATTGTCACTGATAATGTCACCAATCTCAACAGTGATCTGATGAAAGCCATGTGTGAAACTTTCAAAATCAAGCACAAGAATTCCACCGCCTATAGACCTCAGATGTAGAAGCCCCCAACAAAAAATATCAAAAAGCTACTAAGGAAGATGGTAGAAAACCACAAGCAATGGTATGAGAAACTACCATTTTCTTTGTTGGGATACCGTACTACAATTCGCACATCAACTAGGGCAACTACCTACATGCTGGTTTATGGTACCAAAGTTGTCATCCCAACCGAGATAGAGATTCCTTCCTTAAGAATCATAGAGGAAGCTGAACTTAGCGATGCAGAATGGATAAGGAGCTGCTGCGAGCAATTATCCCTTATAGACGAAAAGAGGATGAACGCAATATGTCATGGTCAGCTTTACCAGAACACAATGTCCAGAGCTTTCAAAAAAAGAGTCAAACTAAGACAGTTTGCATCAAGACAGCTGGTACTGAAGAGGATCTTACCATATCAAGATGAAGCCAAAGGGAAATTCTCTCCCAACTGGCAAGGACCTTATATGGTTCATAGGGTGCTAATAGGAGGAGCACTCATACTTGTAGAAATAGACGGAGAAGTCTGGCCAAAACCAATTATTTTAGATGCAGTCAAGAGATACTATGTTTAGACTACTTACATTTCTTCATCTGATGTAATTGAACTATACTTGACCTGATTCCCGTTTAAGAGGGGATATGTAGGCAGCTCTACGGGTTTGGTCGTATCATAATAAAATTTCCATTTTCCCCAAAGATCCGAAACTAGGACAGAATTTTAAGGAGGACCCTCAAAATTCCGAAGCAAGTCCAGCCGATGCCAGCATATGCCAGACAGTCAAAAATCGTTTAAGAAACTAGGGCAAAATTTTAAGGAGGATTCTCAAAATTCCGAAGAAGGTTCAACAAGGCTCATTACCCGCAAACGGCCGAAGGATCATCTACCAAACCGGGCTAGAATTTTGAGGAGGACCCTCAAAATTCTAACATGAGAAAGCTGCAATGTCTCTGAAATGTGTTACAGTCACTAGTTTATCTAAAATTTCTTGATATTTCAATATGTTTCTAAAATGACTCTATTTTATTATCCATAATTACATATTTTCAAAAACTCTATTTCCATAACAGTCAGGTGTTAGCCGAGGAAACTCAAACAAGGCCTCTAGAACGGAACATAGCAAGGTCATCAGACAAAGACACGAACCAATCTCCCCTTACGAAACTTACAATTTTTCTTTGAGCGCAGGCATATCTGAAGCAGTGACATCATTCGCAAACATATAACAAACGGGCCACCAGACACTGAACGTATCCCAAGCTAAGAAACATTCTACCTTTATTTGCTATTTGTTCTTTGCATGGGACTAAGCCCTGTCCTGCATCCTGCATGAGGCTAATCCATGCCTCCATATCTGCTTGAGGATAATCCCTGCCTCCATATCTACATGAGGCTAATCCCTGCCTCCATATCTGCATGAGGCTAATCACTACCTCCATATCTGCATAAGGCTAATCGCTGCCTCCATAGCTGTATGAGGCTAATCCTTCCTCCATATCTGCATGAGGCTAATCCTCGCCTCCATATCTACATGAGGCTAATCCATGCCTCCATATCTGCATGAGGCTAATCCCTACATCCATATCTGCATGAGGCTAATCCTGCCTCCACATTTGCATGAGGCTAATCCCTGCCTCTACATTTGCATGAGGCTAATCCCTGCCTCCATTTTTGGATGAGGCTAAGCACTGCCTTCCATTTGCATGGGACTAAGCATTATCTCTCCTTGCATAAATGCTTCTTGATTCCGATACAGTCTATTTGCTCTTCCTTCGGGCTAAGACTTGCCCTACATTTCGCAAGACTAAGCCTTGTCTTGCCAACATCTTAGTATTGCCTCTCATGGGCTGAAACATCGCCAATTTATCCAAAGGCGTCATGGTCTAAAGGCATCATCCTCATAACCGGAAGATACCATGCCATGGCCTGAGGATCCCTCAAATTTGCATATCATTATTCAAAGGTGTCATGGTTCGGAGGAACCATCTTTATGGCCCGAGAACATCATATCATGTCCTACGAATCCCTCACTGAAAAATTCATGGCCCAGGACATCATGGTCTGAGGACGTCATCCTTAACCGTCCGAGACAACTCTCATGGTCCAAAAGGGAATCTGTATCATGTTTAAATTTTTGCACAAATACATGTTTGTAGCATCTCTTTATCTGTAGTTGACCAGTAAGCAGCCGCCATCCCAGCAGGAGCAACCTCGCTCTCGTTCCTTCAACTATCTCAAACTTAACCATAATCATTCTTTCACCTATCCCGGAATCTCGAGTCTATTCTTGTAATGAATTCATCGGTATATTCCACTGATGGATCTGGAACTACATATATCCTGATTCCTATAAAACCAGGGATATGTAGGCAACTCAAAAACCGGAGTCCGGCCTCTATCTTTCAAAACATCCATCAGGTCAAAATTGGCCATCATTTCTTTACCCGAAAACTCTTTCATCCTTCCCGGATAAAGAGGGGCTGCTGCTGATACCCAATTTATCCCTATAATATTTTTGAAATGCATATATACTTTTAAAACTTTGCATTAGCATCAATTGGTATTTTTTCATAATTTTTATATTTTTAAATTAATTTATCTTAGTATTTTATTCCTACAAATAATTACAAATTGCATCACAAATATTTTAAACATTTCTTGATTTAATATTATGTGGTCCTATTAAATCCAAACTATTTCATAAATGAACAAATTGGCACCTTTTGATTATAATTGCAGTAACTTTGCAATTATAGCTCATGCATACATTGTTATACTATTTTACCAGAAATCAGTCCATTGCATTTTTAAATTACTAAATAACTATTTTTAAAACATTCCCATGCATGAAAAATCATTTTTACGATTAGTAATTATTTTACAAATTATTCTTACTCAATTGTTTGGGGTATTTAACAATAGCCTCTTTTATTTCAATTTTAACCTAAAATCTACCAGACCAAAACCCCCTTTATATTAAACCAAACTAGCCCAAAATCCTTTAGGCCCAATACCCAACTGCCTGACCCAAATTCCTTGGCCAATCCTGGCCGTTGATCACTTTGATCAAATAGTTAGGATATTTCCTACCATAATTAAACCTACCTACACCCCCCAAACCCTAATCATTCTCCCACCAGACCTCGCCGTCACCTGTTCCCTCGTATCTCAAATGCTCTCTAACTCTAACCCTAATTCATCCTTACTGTCACTCACCTATTGCCCTTCTATGGTGTTTCTTCACCGCCTCAAGCCTCTAATGGCCTCCTTTTTGCTATGGCATCTCCATTTTTTGGATCCTTGAGGAGATTCTCAAGGGACCTAGGCGGTCTGTTTACTCCTTGGGTCTTTTCTCGCCTGTTTTAGGCCATTTGGTTCGAACATTGAGTAAGATCCTTCTTATTTTCATCTTAAACCCATGGATTCCCAAGTCTATGTTCTCATCTCTGTTTTACCTCTAAAAACCCTAATTTTATCTTTGGTCTTCTCAAATATGTACAGACCTGAGATGGATTGAATGTACTTCACATGTTTTCTGGTTTTTCAAGTGATTTTCCGTTCTTCCTAAAACTAGGGTTTACTGAAACTCGTCTTCTCAAAGTTTTCCTAATTTTAGAATGTTAATCATCTGTTCTTAAGTATTATTGATTGATTTCTGCTAAAATTGTCTGGACCCTAATCGATTTATGCTAAATCCTTAATTTTCTTATATTTTGCTTCGATTATGAGTCTTTCCATGTTACTTGTTACATCGTTTTGTCTGTGCTTTGACTTTCATGATTTCTCCTTAGTATAATTCAATGTCTTGTAATTTTTTGCCCTAGTTCATCTCTATTAGGGTTTTTTGATTCACTTTCTTTATGAAATTCTATTTAGCCTAGTTATCTATTTGTGGAAACTGATATTTTCCTCTCGTAAATCAGTACTACTTTGATTTTTGACCTACTGATTTGCTTTATCCAAAACTTATGTGCTAATTCTTGATTATTACCTTTGTTTACAACCTTAATGAGTTTTCTTACGTTATGTGTAATTATTAATTGGTGCTGCTAGCTTGATTTTATGCTTTGATTTTTCGGAACCAACTTCTAATTGATTTCGGAGTTAGTTCTTGCCTTAGTTAACCCAGCCCTTAATTACTGATTGATTCCATATACAGCTTTCCTTAAATTAAGTAATACCAGTCTTATTTAATGGCTAATTTGTTCATGACTGACTTCACTTGACTGATTGTCTAATATTTCTTACCTTATTAACCTTGCTTTGATTTACCAAAGGATTCCGTGTGAGACTTCCTTAAATTAAGTATCATTTATATGATTCTGGCCCTTTAGTTGAGTCATGACTGATTGTTAATTGATTTACATACCTTATGTGCATAGGATTGGATCATTACCTTATGTTTCCTACTCTATTGCATATTATAAAACCCCCATTGTTCTGGTTCTCTACAAACATCAGTTCATATACACACACACACACTCAACTATTCTCCTTCTTTGCTACTTGTGTTACTTCTAGCAAGGCTAGACAGTGAGGCTACTTTTGTGAGGCCCCGTGAAAAATTTCCACTCTAGACCCGAACCTCGTAGTGCCTAGTTAAGGTCAGGTGATAGCCGCAGTTCGGACCCTTTGAGCTGATCTATGCATTTAAATATCAAGGATCAAGTTTTCCGGAAAAGTGCAAATATGCGGTTCAGAATGCAATCGCATATCAGGTATGCGGACCACATTTTTGCCGTAGAGTGAGTCAGGGTGTTAGCTAATTTGAGGTTAAAAATACGGTTCACTATGCGATCGCATAACAGATATGCAGACCGTATAGTCGTCGCATAATTTCCTTAGGATTTTGTGAAGGTCAGTTCTGCAGTGCATAATGCAATCGCAGAACGGGTATGCGGACCACATTTCCGTCGCATACCCAAGCAGAAGGACCAGGTTTTGGGAGCCTTTTTGCGGTCCAATCTGCATCCCGCATTTCTACTTTGCGATTGCATATGCAATCGTAGATCCGACTCGGGGCTCCAATTTTCTAATTTTTAACCTGACGCCTCTTTCGTTATATTCGGTGTTATAGATCATTTTGAGCATTTGTTTGGACATTTCTAGAGTGAGAGAAAGGGGTCTAAGCGAGAGAAAGTTCTCCCCATCAAATTACTCCTTAGAATCTTGTTAAATCCTTGAAGCTAATCAAGTGAAGGCTCTTAAATATTCATCCCAAGAGGTAAGGCTCCATCACCTCAGCTCATATTTGTATACTTATCTATATGGGGTCATTAGGGAAGTAATTCATGGGTATAAAAATGAATCTCTTGCATGCATACCAAACCATAGAGTATTGGAAAGTAGTAAACTAAAAAGATGGCAACTGGGGTTATAGAATGATAGAAATTCCTCTCAAAGGGGCCTAAGGTCATAATGCACCTTTAGTGTTTGATATTATGCATGAACCAAGCTAGAATCTCAACCTCGCCTCTAATTCTCGGATTAATTTGTCATTCTTACATAATAGATCGAAGCGATAAGTGTTCAGAAAATTTGTGAAGCGTAAGGGAAGCTATATTGAGGTATGTATGGCTAAAACCCCCTTTTATTATAAATTAATCTCCGTGGGCATTTACGAAAGTGTGGTAAGGTTTGAACTGCTTGATGTATTGATTGTTATTGCACATTAATTGATTTGCAATTATCTACACACATACGTGAAGTATGTGCTTCAATGTGATGTAATGTACCATTCTTGAAAATTTAGAAAAGTATGAAGAATACAATTATGTGTCTAAATGCTTAGGCTATAGGCCAAAAATTGAAACTGAGAATAATTCATGCTAGCTATGTGCTCACTTACCTGTGCTTGCAACTTAAACTAGTCTTATATATGTCTATGATCACAACTTGCAAGATGAATATTGAAAATGGAAAACGATGTGATAATGGTGGCCCTAAGTGCCAAGGAGTTGATATGATATATGTGAAATAAAGAATCGTATGTGATGACTAATGGGAAAGGAACAACGCCTAGAAAAAGGCGACCTAGCCGATCGGTTCATGATCAGACACCATACCGCACACATGGTGGTAATGTGCTGATATTGAATTCCGGATAGAGGAAATGAAATAGTGATTGAGATACATGCCTTAAATGAGGTAACCTAGCTGGTCGGGTCGTGATTGGACTCCGCTCAAGATAGCGGTGGTATTGAAAATAGTGATGAACGTATGAAAGAAATGCCCCAAATTAAGTTATGGGAACTATGTGAATGATTTTATGATTTGCATATTTGATTCACCTATGTGATTTACTTGTCATTTCTTGGTAGTTCTTTCTAGTAAAATGGTGTTTAGTCATACATACTAGTACTATTCCATGGTACTAACGTCCCTTTTGCTGGGGGCGCTACATTTTTAAATGAATGTAGGTGGCTCCATAGCGGATAGTGCTGATCGTGTGTAGCGGATCATTCTCCTTCCCAAAGATCTTGGTGAGCCCCTTTCTCCTTCAAGGGGGCTATATTGCACATCTTCTTATTTTGGACTTTCACTTTTGAGGTATAGCCGGGGCCTTGTTGCCGGCGTTGTCACATTTATTTTGTATCCTTAGAGGCTCCATAGACATGTATGTGGGTTATGTGTGGGCATTGAATGGGCGTCCTATCCATGTTGTAAATCTAAACTTACGTTGCCTATGAATTGTAACTCTATGGGAACCTTGGAAACTAACTTATCTATAGTTTAATGTTGTAATCTAAAATGAACTAAATGTTGAATATACTATCTCCCTTTGTTGAATAAATGAAAGCATGGTCCCCTTATTCGTATTGAATTGGGTAGATAGTGTTTGGTAAGGCTTGCTCAGTTGGGGGGTCACTCGATTGAGCGCCGGTCGCGCCTCCCGAGGTTGAGGCGTGACAACTTTCTCTATATTCTGCACTCTTGGTATGTCTCTAGTTACATTTGACACCCAAATTCTATATGTTTCATCCCTGCATTAGTTCATTGGTTATGCATTTGGCCTACTCTCTTATTTACCTCTTTGTTCAAGCATGCCTAAAATTCTGCCCTGCTCTATGTGTAACTAATATGTTTACACTTCACATGTTTATCTAATGTATGAACAACCTATCTGAGTTATGTTTAGCTGTATGATCATGCCTATGGCTAATCCTGCTTGTGTGTCTACCCTCTACATCTTTGCTCCATGTTTAGTTGCATGCTATCCTGGTTAATTTGTTAAGGTTATAAGTGTTTTATGTATATTACTACCTATCTATCTCCCTGCACCCCATTCATGCACCCTCAATAAGATCCCTATGTGTTCCCAATCCCATTTTCACCCCTATGTGCAAACATGTTTGCTAAAGTGTTTGTGGAACTGAACCTTTTATGGTATATTGATTGTCTACTGAATTAGCTATCCTATGAACTGTTTTCAAAATGTGTTCTTCTAAAACTGGTTTCATTCCAACCATTTTTCTTAAAACTGGTCTATTCCGGAATATTTTTTACTCCTAAGAATTTATCTCCATAGTGTTTTCACTAAATCTTTTCAAGCACTCTTACTTACCTTAGATTATTAAGTTCTTCCCCTCCGGTATGTGTACTACCTAGAGAACTTTGAGATCTCTATGAACTCTAGCATATCAGGGCTGGATCTTCCACACTGCCCATAATTAGTCATTATTTGAGAAAAGTCTGGGTGTGAGCACTAGCTAGATCCTTGAGGTCCTTAGGGAACTCTGACATACCTGGACATGAATTGGGCTACGAAATCCTTGACAATTGAGACTACTGAAGGCCTGATACACCAGGATTTGCTTTGGGCCTACTTCAGGCTCCCTATAGCTTAATTTATATTTTATTTATTTAATTTATATTTAATCATTGGTCTCTAATAATTAATTATAAGTAGATATTGGGGTGACTAGTGAAAATGGAGGGTAGTTGTATGGTACTGTGAGTAAAGCTGGGTAGATAACATGCCTATAGGGTTTACTTTGGCTCAAATGTGCTTTGTCAGATAACCTACCTATAGGGTTTGCTTTGTTGAAATAAGTGCTGCCTACTTTACTTTACATGATTAGACGCCATGCTTGTAGGGAATAAAACAACTAAGGTTCAACTTTCATTACAACATATATTCAAACCTGTCTTTTTAGGAATCATGGATGTATGTTTAATTGGTTGTCGCAATTGCTCAGTCGGTATGCATGTTTAATAAGAACTAAAAGCAGTTTCACTCATTAGAGATAGAACTCATGCCCATAGGGTAATTATCATATGCATTAAGTACTAAAATTGGAACTTCATACAGTGTCTTGTTAAATGTTACTCGAAAGCATGCCTATAGGATAAAAGAACTTCAAACTGTTTCCCAAAATCGTGACTGCATATACACACTTAGGCAAGCTTTAGAACGTTAAATAATTGTGAAACCAATTCTATTTATGTGTGAAATTATCCAGGCTTAACAGGTTATAAAACCAGTAGGCAAACTGATTAGGATTCTGCCACTTCCCATAAAACAAATGTTGCATGTTCTGTTTTGTGGTGTTCATCTAGATATCATGTTCCTAGGCTTTCTGAACTTATTCAAAATCAGTTGTTTGAGACGTGCTGCTTATTTTTGCTTATGTACATGTGGAGGTAAACATGATCCTTAACTGCTTTTCCCTATTTGATTGTACTATATGTTCTTTTCTTGTCGCCTAGATTTTCCCTTTTAAGCACCTTAGGCTGTCTAGAACTTCCCAGATTTAGAGGTCCTAAACTCCTCCAGTACTACTAGGAAGGGACAGGTAGCAGAATGCTTAGAGGTCGTTAATTAAACTCGCTTATATAACAACTAAGGGGAGGGTAATGGATAGTAAAATGATATGATGACCTGCGCGCTAATGTCACGTGTAGCCTCTCTAGTTAAGGAGGATTACCGAGCATTGCACAGATTGATCCTGTAGGCTAATCAACTTAGTACTTCCTTTTCCCAATTCCTATGTGTGTTTAAATCATCTAAACTTCCCTTTCTTGACGTATACATGTGTAAGCTGTCCAAACCTCTCTCTTACTTTCATTATCTGAATTTCCTTAGTCATATATGTATTTAGAATGTGAAAAGTACCTTTATTTGCAAACATGTGTTAAAACTGTTTACTTGTTAAAATAACTAATTCACAAAGTTTAAGTTCGGCCGGGACCCACCATCGTGCGAGGGGTACCTAACACCTTCTGTTGACACCCAATTTTTCCCTATATATTTTCAATATGCAAAATACTTTCAAAACAGCATATATATATATATATATATATATATATATATATATATGTATATATATATATATATATATATATATATATATATATAAAGGTTTTTAAATTGATTTATTTTCCTTTTTCATCCATAAATTCCCAATAATTTTTTCCAAAATTATTATTTTGATGATTGATTTATTGAATCTCTATATTTATGCCAAAATATAGTTAAGGTAATTTTTGCACATTTTTACAATTTTATTTAGTATTTTTAAAGTTAATTACCTATAATTGCAATATTAGCCTTTTTAAGATTTAAGTGTGTTTTATATTCATAAAATTAAGCCCTTTATTTTTAAATTATTATTTACATGCTGTAAATCATTTTAGTGCTTTCTCATTCTTAGAAATTTATTTACTATTTTTTATAATTCTAAAAGGGGGAAATTGGATATTTAAATAACGGCCCATTTGTGTTTAAATTTTAGCCTAAATTTGAACCCCAAATCAGATCCAATTTCCCGGCCCAATTTTAATTTCCCCGACCCAATTTTAATTAGCCAACCCAAACTCGGATTCCCCTCCTACCCTTTTAATCCAGGCTGTTTATCATTCAGATCAACGACCACCGTTCACCATTCCTAAAATAAACCTAAACGACCCCTTACCCTAATTCATTTTCCACCAAACGCCGCCCTTGAATCCCTCTTCTCTCAATTTTCTCTGCAGCCTCACATAAATCCTAGCCACCGCCACCCAATTCCACCCTAATCCACCTCAATCCCTACCTAATCCATGGTCTCCAATGGCGTTTTGAGACGTGTACTCGTCTCATATGTGTACTGGCTACATATTTTCATGATTCTATGGACAAATATCGAAGATATCTAGGCCAGTCCATGCTCGACTTCGATCTCTGGTCTTTCTCCAGCCATCCATGGTTGTTTAAGTCAGATCCTTGACTTTTCCGGCTAGATCGGTATCTTTTAAAGCCTTTCTCACTTTCTCTGGGTTCTTTAAAAACCTACCTCTAAGAGCTGTTCAATTTTTCTTTCAGATCTATCTTAGATTTGTGCTTATTACGAACTTCTGAAGAGCTTCTCGAAGGTTCTTTGATTTTTCTTTCAAAATGACTCTCCATTTTTAACGATTAGGGTTTCCTAAACTTTTCTCCGATTTTCAGTGTGTTTTTATGATTTTACTATGTTTGTCCATATTTGCTGCTACTTGGTTCATCATGCTAAAATCCTTAAGTGTTTTGGCTCTACCTGGGCTTCTGAGACTCTTTTGGTTTATTTTATATGCATGTTTGGTTCGATTAAGTTCTTTGCATTTAAATATTTTTGTCTTGTTTGAGTTATCTGATTTTGAGTTCTTACCATCTTTTAAACTCGACTATTTTTGAAACCCTAATTTCTTATAAGGTTTTCCTCACTTGTTACTGTAAGACCTTTACTCGTTTCTGACTCTCTTATCTGCTATGTTCTTCTTCACTTTTGATTCTAAGTGACTACTTGACCTACTTGACTAATGTGCTTCGAATAGGTCTCTTTTACTACTGAACCCTAGCTTACCCCTACTGCTACTGTATGTTTGTGTTGCTTCTTTTTGTCAGCATGTTTGACCCTGGATGCCTGTTCATATCCGCTATTTAAATGTTGAGGTGCAGAATCATGAGCCTTTCTTGATTAATTCTGACTCCCTCAAGTTGCAACAGATTGCAAAAGGTTTTCTTATGAGCCCTAATTATATTTGTTTGCTTAAATTGATTGATTCCCCTCCTTTAATTACTGTGATGTTTTACCTTGAATCTATTCCCAAAATTAAGCATATTTTTGTACTTAGACTCAGTCATTTACTTCACACTTTTACTGCCCCCTTATATGGCAATAATCAATCTGTCCCCAAACTGATTTCTTTCCTTAATTAAACCTGTTAGTATCCTTTAAGCAGTGATTCCTTAATCAAAGGGAATCACTTGTGTTAATTGATTCTGATTGAGATTATTTCCATGCTTGTGTTGAAGCTTTATTGGTTACCTTATTCTTCACTCGTTTTCAAAACTATAAATACCCTACCATCTCTTCTTTAAAATGAACGAACAACTAGAGTTCAGAACACACCTACACTCAAAAACTCTCTTTCCTTACTGCTACTTGTGCTACTGTTTTGTCTAGCCAGCTGAAAGCCAAGGCTAGACTGTGGAATCTTGCTTCCTTTTCCTTACTATGCTCTGCTTCTCTACTGGTATATCCTATTTAATTTTCAAGCCTCAACAACAACATGCTTTCTTTAAGTTGCTTCATTTTCTCATTCTTGTCTACTTCTACTTATGTTTCTCCAGTCAAGCTACACTACTAGCATGTTGTAATATGTTCCCTTCCCCTTTTAAATTAATGCTTCCCTATAAGTGTACTCTGTCAGTCACTTGTCGTATACTTTCTACCTTATGAATCCCAAAACCCCATATCCCTTATATGTGTTTGTGTTCCTTTGGATGGTTTGTGGCCATGCCAGCATTAGCCATTGCTGTGCATGACCAAACCAGACCCCTGCTAGGGTGATACAATGTATCCCCACAATCCCTTGCCCCTTTGAATGACAACTGATTCAGTGTAGTTTGAGTTTCAGTACTACAATTGTTTTCAAATCACCCTTACCACTTACTATTTCCAACTAAGTTTTAATAAATCTCTTTCAAACTATGTTATGAACTTCCACTATACTCTTAGAATCTAGGTTCTGCCCCTCTTGCGTGAGCCTTTCCTTGGGACCCTTGAGCTCCGTATAAACTTGGACACATAAGGCTGGTCCTTCCACACTGCACTCATTCTGTTTGGTTATACAAATCTGGGTGTAAGCAATGGCCGGGATCCCTTTAGGTCCTTAGGAAACTTTAACACACTCAGATATGAGAAAGGCTTTGGAATAAAATTGGCATTGAAGTGATTAATTACATAACTCAGACATGAAGTCAAGATCAGGCTTCCTATGGTTGTAGCTTCTTGTTTTTCTTTCATTTCTTTGTTTGTATTTCAGTCACACAGTTTGTAATAACTTGTAAACGTTATGGGGTGATTAGTGAAAGGGGTGGGTAGTTGTATGCAGTTGGTAAATTGGGTAGATAACATGCCTATATGGTCTATTTTAATTCCAAACATGGCTTGTTAGATATCATGCCTATAGGATCTGCTCTGGTTTAAAATAAATTTTGCATGCTTTACTTTCACACAATTAGAAACCATGCCTACAGGATCTAAATGGCTTTAATAATAGATGACATGCCTATATGATTAAAAATCAGCTTTATAATTAGATATCATGCCTATTGGATATAAAGTAATTGAAGCTCAATTTTTGTTACATCATGTATCCAAACTCGTTTCCCTTAGAAATCATGCATATAAGTCCAAGGTCAGCTCTTAATACCATGAGAAAGTATGCCAATAGGATCTCAAGTCGTCTGTTCAAAACTAATCACTGCTCCTCTGCGCTTCTTAATCAATATAGATATCATGCTCATAGGATATCATTATTACGCCTAGGCAAGCCTTAGGTAATAATAAACATTGGAATCACCTTTGTTAATTATAAATTTCTACAACCAACAGGCAGACATGATTCAGACTTCTTATCTGAGTTATGTAATGAATCTAATTCTGACTCAAATTCCCTGTTTTAGGATTTTTAAAATTCAGACTCTAACCGTGTTTAAGTCGTGATATTTATATGCATTATTTGTGGAGGCTTATATGAGCCCTTCTAATTGCTTACATGTTTCCCCTTAAAATGCAGTCCTACGTGTTTTGTATGTCGCCTTAGCCTTTTTACCTTTAAACCTAAGAGTCAGCCTAAAATCCTCCCTCTTATAGGAATAGTAGTCCTAAATTCCTCCGGGACTGATAGGAATGGGATGGTAATAACACACAATAGAAGTGAGACCAATCCACGCTTTAATACCTTTACGGGGTGGGAAACGTAGATATGGATATGATGACCGATGCGCCAGTACCGCGTGTAGCCCCTCTTTTAAGGAGTGATTACCGGGTATTTCATTGATGTGTTCCATATTACAAACAAACCTGGGACCTTTTTACATTCATCAGCATGCTTAGATTATAACTCTTTTCAAAACCTTGCTTTCATTAATCATTTCAAACACTTGTGCATTTAAATTTAAAATCCCCTATTATTTGAGCCTTATTTGTTTACTTGTTAGTTGCACAAATTCACAAAATTATCTGGCTGGGAGCCACATTGGTGGATCCTGAGGGGTGCCTAACACCTTCCCCTCGGGATAATTTCAAGCCCTTACCCTATCCTTGGTTATCAAATATAGTTGTAGTTGAACCCCCATAGGTGCCCTAACGCACCTTAAAATCGTTAGGTGGAGACTCTTCGAAATTGCAAAACCCCTTTCCCAAAAGGAAAGAGTTGTCCCAATTAAATGTCATAAACCTGATTTCGCGAGAAAAAAGGGGCGCGACGGCATGGCGACTCTGCTGGGGATTTTTAGGCTTTTACCATATCAGATTATTCTTGTGAATTTGTACATCTCCCTATGTGAAATTATCTGTTTAATTACTTTAAGCATTTAATTTCTTCTTTATAAGCAAAAATGGCATATCTTCCTTGTTTTCTTTCCTTTATTGCTTTAAATTATGAAACTGTTGTATTTATTGCTTTCTTAATGTGCAAATACATGTCAACGTGCTTTTAATTATTGCATAATCGTGCTCAACATCATACTCCACTCATGCCGAAACAAATACTATAGCAACACTTATAATGAGTGGTTGCGCTCTTCCTATATCATTACCCCCTAAATTTGAAAAGGTATATTTACGGTAAAACTAGTCGATCAGTGGTGCAGTCAACAGTTCCGAGCGTTCTCTCTTGAGTGCCCGCTCAAGGGTACCAGTCTAAAACCCCATAGAAACCTTACTCTGTTCAAATTGTGCATGCATCATGGCAAACCTAGCTGGATCAGTTATGTTGTCCACATAATGATCCTTTGAGATAGCCTTGTCAAAAGTCCATTGGGTTTCCCTAAACCCTAACAGACGTCACCACGTTCTGTGTATTTATTTGGAGAACTAGATGCTGCATGCTAATTGTTGACATTAAATAGTCGAGTCTGATGGGGTAAGGGCCTAACCTTATTTGTCTTGCATAAAAATAAGGTGCGAGGTCTCCAGTTTCGGTATGATTAGCACGCTCCTAGTCTTGTTAGACTGGTGGAAGAGTCTTCCATCAATTGACAAAATCAATGAGTGGAAAGAGAGGGTCGCCAAAGCTAGCGAAAAGTTGGAATATCTGGAATACATTTTGCTGGAATTGGAAGGAAAAGTGAGGAAGAGAGTCACCGACTGCCAGAACGCTGAGGGAAATGAAGGAGAACACTTGGCGAAGGCATTTTTACTGGTGAACCTACACGAACTAGAGGATTTGATCAATGAGAGCATTCCACTTAGGGAAGGTCCTTCTGGGACAAACTAGATAGGAATTTACTTTTTCGCTTTATGAATGTAATAAGGCCAATGGCCATTAGTGACATTTATTTCTTGTTTATTTAATGTCGTTTTGAGATTCGCCTATTTTGTATCAATAAAATGAGGCATTTAGCATTCCAGGTTCTCCAAATCGACTTGTCGCTAGGCCTACTCGGGCACAAAGAGGTTCCCAAATTAGGACACGCTTTACCTTCGCGCATTATGTGTTTAAATATTGCAATACTTTTTATAATACTCACTAACTCGATTACCTTTTGTTTTACTATTCCCCTCCCTAAAGGTTAGTTTGTGCCCTCTGGCATGATCATCTTAAGTATAGGGACACATCTCAAGAATTGGACCATCAGGACAACCAAAGCCCGACGAGCCTCGGGGTAGAATGGCTAAAACTAACATTATTCACTGTTTTATTTACTGAATGATTATCTTTTCGCATTGTCCAATTTCAGCAATAAGATCTTCAATGTTCAAAACAATTATTCAATTTATCAAAGCATGTTTGATTTTCTAATGAATTAATACTTATTTCTATCATTTTCCTCCTTACTTTACCAATACAACATTACTATTACTTATCTAGATGAACCAATGATTGTGACATACAATGAGACAACGCAACAAACAGATATTGATTTAGAAGAAGATGACATACCTGATGAGATTATCAAAGAAGTTGAGAACTTTGAGAACAGTCCTAAGTCCAACATGGACGAAACCAAAATTGTTAACCTGGGAGACACAGAAAACGTCAAGGAAACACGAACCAGCATTCACCTATCACCATCAGAGAAGAAAGAATACACAGAGTTCCTAAAGGGGTATAAGGACATATTTTTCTGGTCGTATGATGACATGACCAGTTTGAGAAAGTCTATTGTGGCTCAAAACTACCAACCGATCCAATGTGTCCACCGGTAAAGCAAAAGCTCAGAAAGTTCAAACCTAACATGAGTCTGAAAATCAAGGAAGAAGTCACCAACAGATCAAAGCTAAGGTTCTCAGGATGGTTGAGTATCTGACATGGTTAGCCAACATTGTTCTAGTACCAAAGAAGGATGGGAAAGTCAAAGTTTGTGTTGACTACCGGGATCTCAACCGGGCCAGTCCGAAAGATGACTTCCCTTTGCCGAATATATATATCCTGATTGACAATTGCGCCAAGCATGAGCTATAGTCATTCGTGGATTGATTCGCCAGTTATCATCAGATCTGGATGGATGAGGAAGACACTGAGAAGACGACTTTCATTACGCCGTGGGGAGTGTATTGTTACAAGATGATGCCATTCGGCTTGAAAAATCTAGGGCCACCTACATGAGGGTCATGACAACCATCTTTCATGATATGATACACAAGGAGATAGAGGTGTATGTGGATGACATTATCATCAAATCCAAGAAGGCCATTGACCACATAGAAGATCTGAGGAAGTTTTTCAATAGACTGCGGAGGTACAATCTAAAACTAAACAAAAGTGTGCATTTGGGGTTCCTGCTGGGAAGTTGCTTGGGTTTATTGTGAGCAGCCGAGGAATAGAACTAGATGCATCGAAGGTCAAAGCCATTCAAGAATTACCACCGCCAAAGAACAAGAAAGATGTGATGAGTTTCCTGGGAAGGCTGAACTACATCAGCCGATTCATAGCACAGTCTACAGTTATCTTTGAACCAATCTTTAAAATGTTAAAGAAGGATGCCGTTACCAAATGGACCGATGACTGCCAAAAGGCCTTCGATAGAAGCAAGGAGTACCTGTCAACACCACCAGTCTTAGGTCCGCCCGAGCCAGGCAGACCCTTATTACTCTACCTTGCAGTGTTAGATGGAGCTTTCGACAGCGTTTTGGGGAAGCATGATGAAACGAGGAGAAAGGATCAAGCCATTTATTATCTTAGCAAGAAGTTCACCCCGTACGAGGCCTAGTATTCTCTTTTGGAACGCACATGCTGTGCTTTAACTTGGGTAGCTCAGAAGCTGAGACATTACTTTTGTGCCTATACCACGTACCTCATATCAAGTATGGATCCTTTAAAGTACATCTTTCAGAAGCCCATGCCCACTAGCAAGCTATCCAAGTGGCAAATCTTGTTGAGTGAGTTCGACATTATTTACGTAACTCAAAAAGCGGTCAAGGGGCAGGCACTGGTAGACAACCTTGCTGAAAACCCCGTGGATAGAGAATACGAACCCTTGAAAACATATTTTCCTGATGAAGAGGTATCATTCATAGGAGAAGACATTGAAGAATCCTATGACGGTTAGAGAATGTTTTTCGATGGAGCAGCAAACTTCAAAGGAGTTGGCATAGGAGCAGTCTTGGTTTCAGAAACCGGCCAAGATTATCTAGTGTCTGCCAAACTCAGGTTCCCCTGCACCAACAATATGGCCGAATATGAATCATGCATCTTAGGGCTCAAAATGGCCATTGACAGGAACGTGCAAGAGCTGCTAGTGATTGGAGATTTAGATTTACTTATGCATTAGGTATGAGAAGAATGGGCAACCAAAAACTCCAAGATACTTCTGTATCTGCATCACGTACAAGAATTGAGAAAGAGGTTCATGAAGACGGAATTCCAACATGTTCCCAGAGTCCAGAATAAGTTTACCGATGCATTGGCTACCCTATCATCTATGATACAACATCCCGACAAGAATTTCATTGATCCCATTATAGTGAATCGCAGCATGAGCAACAGCCAGAAGCGTCAACCAATCAAACTAGGGCAGAATTTTGAGAAGGACCCTCAAAATTCCGTAGCAAGAGAGGTTGCAATGTCTCGAACCACGTCACAGTTGTTGGTTTATCTAAAAACTATTTTAATTATACATTTATGTCATACTTTTAAAAAATCGTGCATGTCTATTATTGAAACTACTTTGTTTAGCAACGTTACCCTAATGATACAGATAGTATCGCCAGATCAAAGCTGAGCGAGTCAAGAAAAGCCAACGGGGATACGAACTAACCTTCCCCTTTACAAAACTCATGATTTTTCTTTGGATGCAGGCACTAGGATTTCGAAATCATTGAACATACTGTACGCCCATAGAACAAACATTGTCCAAGAATACGACTCTCCGAACCATTGCATTTACCAACATTTGCTATTAGCATGAACCCATAACGTTCCGTATGTCACAATGCTCCGAGTAATCACCACGCCGTAATCTGCTATCAGCTAAGAAAACTCTACAATCATTTGCTATTTTATTTCTTGCATAAGTCTACCGTTCTGCCTTCCATTCTGCATAAGGCTACTATTCTGTCTTCCGAGGTTAAACTCTACCTCCAACTGCATCTGCATTGCATAAGGCTACCATTCTGCTTTTCAACTTGCATAAGGCTACTATTCGGCCTTCCGAGGTTAAGCTCTACCTCTATCTGCATCTTATTCCATATGGCTACCGTTCTGCCTTCCAATTTTCATAAGGCTACTATTCTGCCTTCTGGGACTAAATGATGTCTTCGTCTATATTGCATGGCTGAAAGATTGCCACATTGCACGGCTAAAAGATCAATATATTGCACGACTGAAAGATCGCCACATTACACGGCAGAAAGATTGCCACATTGCACGGCTAAAAGATCGCCACATTGCATGGCTGAAAGATCGCCACATTGCATGGCTGAAAGATTTCAACATGCACGGCTGAAAGATTTCCACATTGGATGACTGAAAGATCACCACATTGCACGGCTGAAAGATCGCCCAATTGCTACTGCATCCTTCATGGGCTGAAATATCGCCAATCCATCCAATGGCATCATCGTTCGGAGGCACCATCTTTATAGCCCGAGAACACCATGTCATGGCCCGAGGATTTCTTTCAATCTTTTGCATATCATTATTAAAAGGTGTCATGGTTCGAAGGCACCATCTTCATAGCCCGAGAACATCATTTTATGGCCTGCGAATCCTTTACTATACGTTTTATGGCCCAGGACATCATGGTCTGAAGACGTCATCCTAACCGTCCAAAGACAACATTAATGGTCCAACGAAAATTTGCATCATGTTTAAATTTATGCACAATACATGCTTGTATTGCTTATTTGTAGGTAAACCGGCGTGCAACATCCATCCCAGAGGGAGCGGTTCTGCTCCAACGCCCGCAGCCATATCAAACCTAACCATTCCCGTAAGCCGTCCACTCACCCAGCCCTACATATTGCGTTCGTTCTTGAAAAGCACTCGTCGGCCTACTCTACCGACGGATCCTGAGCTACATATGGCCCGATTTCTGTAAAACCAGGGATATGTAGGCAGCTCAAAAGCCAGGGTATGGCCTGAATCTTCCAAAATTGTTTCGCACGGTCAAAATTATCCATCATATCTGTGAGCACGTGATTTTTGCCACGCTTAATTTACTCCTATAAATTCATTAGAATTAGAATTTTTCTTTTATTATTCGAATTTTTAGGTATTAATTGCATGATTCTGTGACTCGTTTGCATTTTGTGTGCATTTTTAGTTGCTATAATTCATAAAAATACACAAAATAGTACACTTGCATTTAAAATTCGATTTTTTATATTTTTGTCTATTAATATTGCTAAAACAAGAAAAATAGTCTTTTCACAGTTTTAATCTCTACATTTTACATTCTTTGGTTTAGCTTTCCTTAAATTTGGAATTAGTTAATTTTAGAAATTAATTAGCATCATTTTGGATTTTGATTTGAGTCTTTTATTTTACATATTACATAAAATCAGAAAATTCAAGAAATAATAATAATAATAATAATAATAATGATGATAAACAATTAAATAAAGGGAAAACAAATTAATTAAAAGGAATTAGGCTAGTTAAATTGGGCCAATTTTGGTTTAAGCCAAACGAACCCATTCCAATTTGCTTATGCCCAGCCCTTTGGCCCAAATCAACATGCCCCAGCCCAATCCACTAAATGCCCGGTCTAGCCCCCCCTATATACAAAACGACGTCATTTTGACGTCGTTTAATATGGATCGTTCATCGTGCCTCATCCAACGGCCCTCATTGATTCCCCATTTTAATTAAAATTATCTGAAAACATACATTAAACCTAAAAACATAATTCATCATCCTCGTATCATCTCCCCCTGTACCGCCGGTGTATAACCACCGTGTCCCCGCCGTGCCTCCGCAGCCGGAAATCGCCCACGGCGATGGTCAAGCTCCAAACCCACCCAAATTTTCACCATCAACTCCTCTCCTCCTCCACTTTCCAACGCCCCAAATAGTTTTCTTCGAATGTTAGCCGACCTGTTCGAATATTCGAAAACAGTGGCGCCGCGTGGGCGCCGCCACCACCAAACGACCCCAGTTTTACACCGTATGTTCTCCCAAAGGTTCTCGTTCCAAATCCATGGCTGACTTCATTCGAATCCTCATGCATGTCTTCGAATATTAGATCTAAAATCCGACCCCAAAACCCTAGTTGGTCCAAACAGTCCCAAATTGATTCTCCGTAGTCCCCATGCCCCCCTCACCTTGAATCTCAGGCCAAAAGCTCTCGAATCTCACTGGTTAAGCTCCAATTTCACATCTAGGGTTTGTGATTTTTTTGCTTGTCTGGAGCTTCATTAATTCTGGGGATTTTGGTTAATGTCATACGTTCGTTTTTGATAAAACGAACCTATAACATTAATTAGAGTCCAATTCTAGAAATCCATTAAGCATCGAAGTCCGAATTTCAGTAAGTCCCCCTTCTCATTTTGTTTTAGTTTTTCTTTGATTTATTATTTATCTGTTTAATTAAGTGTAGTTCTAACTTCTGAATAATTTCAATTGTTAGCTTAATTTCGATATTTTTCTGCCTGTCAGTTTTTGCTAAATGTTTAGGTTATCTTAGGCTAATGTCCATCTCTGTTCGATTCTAAGTTGATTAGTGTAAATGTTTAATTGTTAGTTCAATTGTTAAGAATTAGTTTAATCCTGATTAGTTCAAATTATTAGTTTAATTGAATTTTCTTTTGGTTTGCTTGGTTTTAGCAATTATGATAATATTTTGTTTCTTGTTAAATTTTAGTTTTAAACCTGTTTAAGTTTTGTTTGAGTATTAGGTCCAGTTTCAATTGTTCTTCAGGTTCAGCATTCATTGATGTTGGGTTCAATGTTAATTAATTAGTCTTGGTTAGTTCAAGTTAGTATAGTTGATTGGTTATAGCTGCTAGAGTTTAATTAGTATTAGTAATTTCAGGGGTAGTTTGGGCATAGGAAAGGGCAGTTTTATTAAGAATGGTAAATTCAAAACCAAGGTAAGGGTAATATAGGTATTATATAGCCAAAAGAACACCATAGGGCCTTCTAGAATAGGACTTTAGTGTAAATTTTAATAAACTTAGGGCAGTAACTTGAGAAACAAGTTAGAAATTGAAGGTTTAATAGGTAAAATCTGAAATTAAAAGAGGGAAAAAATGTGTGAAAACTCCTAGAACCTTTTGCCCCATTCCTTGCCTATAAAAGGCACCCCCAATGCCTTTTTTTAACAAGTTTAGACCCTCTGAAAATGACAAATCCCTTCCACCTTTAAATTCCCTATAAAAATCCCCTTCCTTAAGGCTAAAATTCAAATTTGAATCTCAATACTCAAGAGGTTCAAATCTGAAATCATATAGCTTTAGAAACCTTCTCCTTAGATCTTAATTACTGCTGAAAAATCCAAAAACATACAAAAATAGTAGAAAAATTCAAAAAAAAAAAAAAATCAGGAGTCTACTAGATGATTTCAATTGGTTGTAAGTCTAATTCAACTGGTTTTTTGTGAAGTTTTGATGCTGTTGAAAAGTGTAGAATGATACTGGTCTCATTTTGTTCATCCTGGTGTTGTGTCTGGTTACTATACTAGTCTCTTTTGCGGTTTAAAAGATCGTTTGGGATTGCTGATTCATTTCTGGTTTGAAGCTGCGTGATTGTTGCTGTGTGAACTCCCACGTCATTGCATGTTACTGCTGCTACTAATTCCTTCTTCTCCATTATTGTAATTCCCAGGTACATTTCTTGAATCCAAAGCAATGTGAATATCCAATTAAAAGATGAAATGAAGCCTGTTTTGTGATTTAGTCGCTGAATCTATTTTCTAATGCTTGTGTATTTCGAATAGCTTCTTCGATTTGTTTAGCGGCCACATTGTATATATTCTGGACTGTAATGAACTGTGGAACTTTAAGTGTGTGTTTATTCATCTTAAAAACAGCATGCCTTAGTGTAAGTAGTTAGATTTTTATGATAGCTTCAGTTTCCAAATTAGAAAAAAATGTTATGAACCCAGAGTTAAGTTTGAAAGTCCATGTGTATGCTCATATCTCTGCTAACTCAGGTTTGAATAAACATTTTGGTTTAAACATCAACAATTTGGTTTTCTTTTAAAAAATCAGAAGATATGTGTTAGGCTTGTCAATAGTTTCATATTAATCCCTTAAGCCCTATAAGCATTTGCAGTAACTAATTGGCTTGGATAAATTTGAATATGGAGGTGAAATCAATTGATCAGTAACCCGTTGATATAAAAAGTGTATATTGTGTTCCTTTATCCCAAACATAATGAATACACTTAGAATCACTAGGAGTAATTTCAGCGGGTCGTTTTTTTTTGAATTGAGATTCCATTTGGTTTAAAAAATCAAGGCTCAATAGCCCAATTTCATTTAGGTGGGGTTTCCACTCCACTGATGCACAACCCAGGTCCGGTTCTGACCTTCTCTCGTTTGGGCCTCGGCACAGGCCTATTACTGGCTAGTCGTTTTGAAGATTGGATCATGGTCCTTCTTCTTATTGGACCAAATCCAAAGCCCAATGGCTGAACAACAACATTTACATACATGGGCCAAAGATTCCAGGCCCAAAATGTTAAAAAACAAAAAAAAATTAAAATTATATTAGGAATAGGGGATTAATTTACACATATAAATTTAGGTTTCAAATTGGGTGGCGGGTTCAAGTTAAAAGGGTCATCCCTTTTGTTTGAATTCAGACTTGAATTTGGGGCTTGAATTTATAAATGTAAATTAGTCGGCCCATTTAGAGACAAATAATAAGTAGAAAAAATCGTAGTCACTTTAAGTTGGCCTTTAAATAATAAAATGAGACGACCCTCGCCAAAAAAAATATGCAATTGCGAGGCCCTCATTAATTACCTGATTAAAATATACTTAGAACTTGGGGCGTGCCGTTTAGCGAATTTCATGGTCTCCCACAAAGTTAAAAAGACGTCAGTCACTTTAGGCGCGTTTTTAATAATCTTACCTTCCTAAATACGGGTGTGCATTTCATGCAACCCAAATCCAAATCCAAAAACGTTGAATAAGAATGTGTCGAGGATCCGGGTGCATTTCATGTGACGTTGATCCGAAAACACGTTTTTTTAACGACGTTCACTTTCGTAAAAATATTTAAAAAGCGGTAAATAATTATAAAATTGCACTGTAGTTTGGAGCATGTAAAAAAATTGGATTTTTAGCCATTTATAGTAATTTAAGCGACCGTGCTAGAACCACGGGATTTGGGGGTGCCTAATACCTTCCCTCGGGTCAACATAATTCCTTACACAGAATTTCTGGTTCGCAGACTCCAATTGGCAAGTCGACAATTTTCCTCGATTTGGGATTAAATTAAAGCGCTGAATTGGGACACCAAAAACCAATCCTATCCCAAGTGGAGACTCTAAAAATAAATAAATAATCCCAATTCGAATAATATCAATTTAAATGGAAAAACTCCCTTATACATTATCCTTCGGGGTAGGTGTGTAAAAAAAGAGGTGTGACAGCTCTGGCGACTCTGCTGGGGAATCGAACCCAGAATTCCGGTTCAGGGTTCAGAGAATTTGATCTTAGTTTAATTGTTATATTCGGCTTTATCAGATTTTTCTACATGCTACCATGCTATATGTGCTAAATATTTTACCGCTTTGATATTTGTTGAATTGTATATATGCCACGAACCCAGTTCACCCTCCATGAACGTGTCGTAATGGCACCTAGTCCCTACGACTAGGTAAGCCTAACAATGTGGAAGATAAACCAAAATTTGCGGAAGAAAATAAATAAAACTGAACTAGTAAAATAAACAGGGTTTAAGGTGCCACTCGGCACATACCACAACAATCCTCAAAGCTAACAAAACTCCCCAAAACCCGGAAACTCACAAATCACAAGCTAAGGATAAATAAGAGGCTCTGACTCAAAAATATCTATACAAAGGAGAAAATACTGGAAGAACTATACTTATTACAGAAAAGCTGGAAAGGGACTCCTCGGTCTGCGGATGTAGCAGATATACCTTGAAGTCTCTACCAATACGCTTCCTTCCAAGGCTGACAGAACTGAACGGGAGAACCTGTATCTGCACAACAAAAATATTCAGAAGAGTAGTATGAGCACACCAGGCGGTGCCCAGTAAGTACCAAGACTAACCTCGGTGGGGTAGTGACGAGGAACAGTCATGGCACCTACCGATCGATAAACAGTATAATCATAGGAATAATGGTAATGACCTATGAATATGTAAAGAATGCATGAACGACCAAAAATGCTACAATTCACAATAAGGGATAAATACAAAAATTAACAACGAGAATATAATAAACAATGATACAAAACGACGACAGAATCACAACCCAAATCCTAAGGTCACAATATAGCAAGAAGGAAACAAGTCAATAATTCATATCATACAATGATGTTCACAAAAGGACTTATCCTACCCTTTCCACAACTTCACCAAGTCTCGGACTAACAACAACTCGCAAAAACCCAGCATCTAAAATCTAACAATTAGCATCCTGTGCCCCATCAATCTCATGGTCATACCGACAACTAACTGGCTAACTAGGGCCACTCTCCCAATATAATGGTTAAGCGAGGGCGTACCTTCACCCTTAGAGAATCAAGAGGAATTCACCACTAATAGGAGTGCTCAGCTACGTGTATACTTGTGCAAATGTTTCTAACAAAATTCTACCAACCAGCAAACATGAAAAGGAGGACGGGCTGCACGTACGATGTTCCCTCACAACTCCCAAGTGGTAACATTCATACAGGTAAACAACCCACAATCACAATAGAAACAAATAGGAATGCCTCAACAGGCCATCACAACTCTATACAATCAATCCCTGACATAGCCCACCTTATTTTTCCATGTGTGCAATAAATAATATAATAGGCACCGCCTTATTTCTCCACACGTGCATAACAATGTTCCCACCTTATTTCGCCACATGCGTAACCCACATATAAGCATATAACATATCTCGCCTTATTACGCCGCATGTGCAAAACATCAACACGACAATAGCACGGCAAAGACCTTGTCCAACCTTTCAACCACCACCGCATGGCAGAAACCTCGTGCATCACAGTAGCAACAATTTAACAGGGTGGAAATCTGACAAGAATAATAAATGCAGCAGGGTAATAAGGAAAATCAACGAAACAATAATAACTACAAGGATAAAGAAAAAACACAGGGTAAACTCAAACTTAATCTCAACTCAATCGGATGTGAAAGTTAGAAGTTTCAAAGTTCATAGGCTTGGATCCGAGGTGAATTTAGTAATTCTGCGTTATTTTTGATGATTCGAAGAAACAATTAAGTTTGTGTCATATTATGGGACTTGTTAATATACTTTGTTGGGATCCCATAAGGCTCGGATAAGTTTTAGAAGAGTTTTTGGAAGATTTTGGCGTTCTGAGCATAAGCATGTAATGATCTAAAGGTTCATTTTTAGTTCTAGAGATCGAAATTTGATTTCGATACTTTCGGAATTTTGATAATGAATTATAGGACTGATCTGGAAATTTTGGTTTAATTTCATCAAGTCGTGATTGGGTTTTTGACGCGAAATGTGAGTTAATTATTTAACGACTGAAATGAGTATCACACTGGGAAAATGAGCTACGAATTGAGTTTCAATTGAAGGGTTGTGTTTGTATTATTATTTGTGACTCATAGGAACAAAAATCCTCTAATTCCGAGTTCGTATGATGGAGTTAGAGCCATTTTAGTGAAAAATGGCTGTGCTGCAATTTAAATTGGCTGCTGGTGTATTTTTTTTAGCAGCAGTGAACAGTAACCCGTGCGTGAACAGTAACCACGCGGGTGAACAGTGACCACGCGCATGAATAGTATCGCACAGGTGAACAGTAATTTCGAAAAATCTGGGCAGTGAGTTTATATCCGATTTTGGGTCATTTTTCCAGCATTTTCAGTCATTTTGAGAGCTTTTGGATGGGGATTGAAGGGAGTTCAACTGAGATCGATTGGAGGTAAGTTTTATGTATTAAATACATGATTTTATTGAAGAATCATCCTTGAAATCCATGAAAACATAGCCAAATTATAAGAAATTAGGGCTTGAGATTGAAATTCTAAAACGGTGATTTGAGGGGGCAAATTGACTCCGATTTTTGTTAATTTGGTATGTATAGACTCGTAGCGAGATAAGGATCGTATTGATGTAAAAATTTCTGAATTTCGAGATGTGGGCCTGGGGCTCAGGTTTTGCCAAATTCGTGAATTTTGATATTTTTTGATTGTTTTCGATTGGGTATTGTCTCTTTAGTATAATGCAACATATTCGTTGTAATTTTGGACAGATTCGTCACGCGAGGAAGCAAATTCGAAAGGCAAGGGCATCACGGAGTAGTCTTTTGGCCGTCTTGAGGTGAGTAATTATTTTAAATGATGTCCTGAGGGTTTGAAACCCCGGATTGCACAACGTAGTGCTATGTTCAGGTGAGACACGTGTTATATGATGAGCGCGGGGTCATTTACTATTGGGGATTGTAAGTTGGGAGTGAGCCCGAGAGGTTGATGTTGTGTGTTGGTGAGTTGGGAGTGAGCCCGTGGGGCTGATACTGTACTGAGAGTTTGATATTGAGCCCGATGGGCAAGTTTCTAATTATTCCTTACTTGTAGAAATTGTTTGTCTTCATTGTTTTAAAAGATAATTATCTAATACTTCACGGTTTTATTGTGTAACTAATTATACTTCTTGAGATAGCACTATATTGTGCCTTTATGAGATTTCATGCTTTCAATCATTATTTATTTTTATTACTCACTGAGTTGGAGTACTCACTTTACTCCCTGCACTTCGTGTGCAAATGCAGGTAACTGATTGGAGATTTTGCCATCGTAGCTGAGCAAGGTGACCGCCAGCGTTCGCGGCAATGTATCTTTTCCTTTGATTCTAAATTCCAATATGTATATTATTGGTCTTATAGTAGTATTTAGATTCCTTAGATTCTCATGACTTGTGAAACCCCGATTTCGGGCTGAGTTGGGCGGGTTCCCCATTTTATCATTTTTCTTCCGCATTTATGATAATGTTATCTATGGTTTTGACTCATTCGTGTTAAGTAATTGTTAAAAGAGGTATTGTTAATCTGTTGGCTGGCCTTGTCTTCACGAGAGGCACCATCAAGATCGGATTCGGGATTTTGGGTCGTGACAATTAAGTTCCCTGAAGGTACTGAGGCCTGGTCATCATGCTTAAGATCCTTGACCGCATATAAAGTCAAATGGTCTTATGGTTGGCTTCCTACTACTGAAGCTATATACATATCAGCAGAGGTCCCCTATATTATTTTGATGGGTATTCGAAGCATACAGCCTTACGCTCCTTACCGGGTTTTGCGACAACTTGGAAGATTCCAGATAGTGCATAATGACGAAGACCTGAGTGAGCAAGTTATTGTGTTAGGCCCGAAGGCTGCATTTCCTGAAGGCAGAATCTGAAAGATATGGAATGAGTGCCGGTTCCTCGAGCCTAAAACTATAATACAAGACCAAGCTAGAGGCGAGGTAGATCCTAAGTATATGACATGGTTTGGCAAAAGATTTCAAATCCCAGAGAGACCCGTTAAAAGACCGCACGTGCAGCAATTTACCGATGGGGTCCAAGTTCAATGGGATTGGCAAGCAAAGGAGAAGGAGTACCGAGCTAGAGTAGGGCGGTTAGAGCAACAGGTCCGGGACCTCCAATTCGACAAAAGTGTACAGGCTGCAGCCGATGAGGGTGACAAAAAGAAATTAGCTCAGGAGAACGAAGCACTCAAAGCCCAAATTAAACAAATGAAAATAGATGCACGGAACCAAGAAATAAGTCTATCAGATGAAAGATTGATCAAAGGGTTAAGGAAACAAATTTCGGACTGCCAAGAAGAACTAGAAAAACCCGAGGGAAATATGGCAAGACTCCTGGCACAATGGGCCAAAAGGACTAAATAAAGAGCCCAATTTGTGCAACAAATGAGGAGAAACTACGAGGGGACTATCGCCAAAATGAAGAGAAAAATGAATACTATGGAAGAAAAGACAGCCCAACGGGATAAAGAATTCCAATCCGAGATGAACCAATGCCATAGGTTAATTGCAGAGATGGAAAGGGAAATTAAACTGCTACAAGATCTGCACTTCCAGGATTCGCAGGTGCTAGAGGCTCGTACACAACAAATAAGCCGACTCCTCCAAGAAAAGGGCAGGAATCAGGGAAAAGATCAGAAACATTGCCCACTATATTGTCATGAAGTGTTAGGCCGGCAAGCGAATGGGTCGTACCACGTCCTTTGCCTCAGTGATGATATTTGTTCGCCAAGTCATGAATGATTTAGATCAGTTGCAAAGGGGTCTCGCACGCAGGCCCGCGGCAATGCCAAATGATGCTCCGCGGGCCGCAGGATTTGAAACATTGATGTATTCTTAGCTAATCGAGTCTGTATTTTGCTTTCGAGTCTATTTTTTGTAATTTCCTTTTCAAGAAAAGAAAAACAAATAGTCTAGTAGCTTTTGTAATTGCAGTTGTTATCAATGAAAAATTGAAAATTACAAAAAATTGTTTTTCTTAGTTTTGCATTTGTTTGCAAAAAATACGCTTGGTCTGATTTATGCGGGGCCATGATACGTAGGAAATCTACATAAGATTCGACCGTAATCCTAGGAAAAACAAAAATAAGATGAAAACAAGAGAGAAAAGAAACGCAAAAGAAAATAAGGCATTGAGAGAAAAAACCATGGCCAAAGAAAAGAAAAAGCAGAAAATGAAAATAGAGAAGCAGGAAAAGAAAATGAAAGAAAACGAAGCGAAAAGAGAAAGAAAAGAGAAAGGGAATAAGAAGAAAAGGCAGGATGACGCATGCAACCGAAGCAAACATGTAGATATCCATTTAACTGTATAGGTGCATCGCACTCCAATGTGTAGTTACCTATCTGTTACTTGTTTCATACTAACCGTTTGTTGCTGTCAAATTCCAGCTTAGTATTTTAGAAACCGTGGTTGGTTTGTGGCAAACTGAAGATAGCCCAATCTCTGGGATCCCGGCCTCTGAATCCTATACAGCTGAAGAAAATCGGATCCTGCGCTTGCGCTGGATGGAAATGTGGGATGCTTGGAACAACGGGAAGGAACCGCCAAGCAATATCCCCGGATTCCCGGAGTTGTTCCCAAGATCTGGAGGGGTTACCATTGTCCCCATCAGCCGCCCAAATATTCCTTTGAGTCAACCTACCATGACTGCTAACTTTTTCGGAACGCCCTCTGAGGATCATCCCCAAGTGTTCCCATCTAGGATTTCTCCTAACATCTTTACAGACCCACCATCCTCTGCAACCACCCAACCATCGCTACCAAAACATGCTTTTAACCCTTCGGTTTTCACATTTCAGAATCCAGTTTTTCAGGCTGAGCCTCCTCACTATCCTCAATATACCTACTCCCGGTCACCATATGAGATTACACCGGGGCGGGACAAAACACCTAAAGCCCCAGAGCAGGATGAAATGACCAAAAGAATGAGGAGTTTAGAGCAGAGTTTGAAAAATATGCAAGGTCTAAGCGGGCAGAAGAGTGTTTATTACAATGATTTGTGCATATTCCTCACGTGCACCTACCTATGGGATTCAAGACACCAAAGTTCGAAAAGTATGATGGACATGGCGATCCCATCGCTCACCTCAAAAGGTATTGCAGTCAATTGCGTGGGGCTGGTGGAAAAGAAGAGTTACTAATGGCTTACTTTGGAGAAAGTTTGGTGGGCATAGCGTCGGAGTGGTACATGGATCAGGACATATCTCGATGGCATATCTGGGATGACCTTGCTAGAGATTTCTTCCGACAATTTCAATACAATATAGACATTGCGCCAGACAGGAACTTCTTGGCAAACCTAAAGAAAAAGCCCTCAAGTGGCGTGAACAGGCGTCAAGGGTGAAGCCTCCAATGGATGAGGTTGAGATGGTCACTGTCTTCTTCCAGGCTCAGGAGGTAGATTATTTTCAAAACATGATGTCTGCTATGGGTAAGCCTTTTGCAGAGGCAATAAAAATCGGAGAAATGGTAGAGAATGGGCTAAAAACGGGTAGAATCTTGAGCCAGTCTGCCATAAAGGCAACCTCCCAAGCCATCCAAGGCGGCTATAGGGGAATGGCTAAGGGCAAAAAGAAAGAAGAAACAGTGATGGCGGCATCGGGCGGAAGAAGGTACCGGGATCCTAGACCGGTATTCTCAGAAAGAACCACTCAACACTATTACCCTCACACAGATATGACTTATGCTCCTCCACCTTATGTGGTAATGAATGCTCAACCTTTCTGCCGCTCGCAACCACAAGCTAACCGAAACCCACCTCCATTCTAGAGCCTTACCAAAACCAATATAACCCCTGACCACCACGAAACAACTTCCGCCCTCGGGAACCACCTAGACAACAAACTTTTACACCTNGACTGCTGGACATTGAAAAAGGCCGTGGAAGATTTGATCGAACAAGGGAAAATAGTGTTGAGGGATGAAGAAGTCCCGAATGTTACCAATAACCCTTTGCCCGCCCGCAACAATGGGCCGGTAATTGGTATGATTTGTGAAGACCGAGACTTTGACCCGGCTCTGAAAGCCATAATTGCTATTGCTAATGCCGAAAGGAAACCCAAGGTAGCCCCGAAGCAGGGAAAAGAGGAGAAGAAGAATAAAGCTGTCAACATTAAGCCTGAGGAGAAACCTGAGACAAAAGCAAAGCCGGTGCCTCCTAAACACGAGGTTCTTTATGTGCCACGAGGTCGTCAAGAGAAACCACTAGTTATGAGCACTCCGAGGAAGTGTGAAATGAAGAAAGGGACACAGATGTATGTGCCGAAAGGGGCCTATGTGGTGCGGGGGACAATTAAACTACCTCGGCTGAGTGAGCCAGTAGTTATTGGACGCACACCACAGAAGCCCATAACTGACCCCTTTGCAGTACCGTGGAACTACCAACAAACAGTGGTCACATACAAAGGCAAGGAAATTACGGGAGAACTCCCAGGAACTACCCCTGTTGAAAAATATTCAAATGTACATAAAGTCAACAGTGCTACAAGGAAACACTTTCCATCTAAGAAGCCAGTAAGCGCCAAAGAGGCAGAGACATTCTTTCAGAAAATGAAAATGCCAGACTATAAAACAGTAGACCAATTGAGGAAGTGTCCTGAGCAAGTGTCACTGCTGTCATTGGTGACCAAATCTACGGAACATCAGAAGATCCTTATGAAAACTCTGAACGAAGCATATGTGCCTGTCGAGACTTCGGTTGAACAACTTGAAAGGATGACAGAAAGATTCTTCGCTGTCAACCAACTCTCCTTTAGTAAAAGTGATTTGCCTCCAGAAGGAGCTGCCCATAATAAAGCCTTGCACCTGACAGTCAAATGTGAAGGTTACTACGTTAAGCGGTTCATGGTGGACAGAGGCTCGGGGGTGGACATCTGCCCACTCTCCACTTTGCAAGGAATGGAAATAGGGACAGGAAGGATTCGTCCAAATAATGTTTGCGTGAGAGCCTTTGATGGTGTTAAAAGAGATACCATCAGCAAAATTGATTTGACACTGACCATAGGCCCGGTGGATTTCGAGGTGACCTTCCAAGTGTTAGACATGGACATATCTTACAATTTTCTTATGGGAAGGCCTTGGATCCATGCCGCAGGAGCTGTGCCCTCAACCCTCCACCAGATAGTGAAATTTGAGCATGAGGATCAGGAGATCGTGGTCCACGGGGAAGGTGAGCAGTCCATATATCGTGACCCATCTATCCCATGCATGGAGGCGAAGGAGGGAAGTGAGCATATTGTCTATCAAGCCTTTGAAATCGTGGTAGCTGATCAATATGAGGAAGGACATCCATGCCCCGAACCTTTCTTGTCCAATGCTTCGATCATGGTGGCCAAGGAAATGATTAAACACGGTTTCAAGCCAGGAAAAGGGTTAGGAAAAGCTTTGCAAGGAATAGCCGAACCGGTAATGCTACCTGCAGCAAAAAAGTGTTTCGGGATAGGCTTTCACCCTAACCCAGATGATGAGAAATGGGCCGATGAAAGAAAGAAAGATGGATGGGTTCTACCGCAACCACTGCCACAACTCTATGAGACCTTTGTCAAGCCTAAGTATGGCATAGAAGAGGATGACGAGGTGTTCACGGCGGATGAAATAGAAGATATCTGTGGAGCTATGAGGCAAATGCTTTATGAAACCAACATGGTCCAGCCAGGAGAAGGGACTAGCGCTGCTGAGGTGCTCTACATGGGACCAGATGCCAAACTACAAAATTGGAAGGCTACGCCTTTCACGATCAGGTAGGAGTCCCGGTAGACTAGCCTTGTCACCTTTGCTGCATCTCGGGTTATTTCAGGGTGTAACTCGGATGTTTCTTTTAGTTTCTTGTCTTTTGAATTCATGAATGTAAACCCTGTTATCTTCCTAAAATTCCAAGAAATGAAATCAATATTTCATCGTCCATTTTCTCTTTAGTCTCTCTGATTTTTGTTATTTTTCCCTTTTATCTTTTCTTTTCAGTTATAATAATGCGGCTTTAAATAACATGACATGCTTGCGGACTTCATGCCCCGACTCAAACACGCTGTCTAACTGTGAAATAATGAATCAAGAACCGGAATATGATGAAGAGGAGGCTTTTAGGGAAATAAACCAAGAATTGGAACAATTTGAGAACAAACCTAAGCCAAATCTGAATGACACTGAACCGGTTAATTTGGGAACTGCCGAAGAAATAAGAGAAACCAAAATAAGCATTCACACAGATGAGAAAACTCAAGATGCAATAATCCAACTATTGTTTGAGTTTAAAGATGTGTTTGCTTGGTCGTATGACGATATGCCAGGACTAAGTGTGGATCTAATGTGTACAAACTGCCAATTTACCCCGATTGTCCTCCAGTGCAACAAAAGAAAAGAAAATTTAAAACCGATATTAGTGATAAGATCAAAGAAGAGATCACAAAACAACTGAAAGTAGGGGTAATCCGGGTGGTCCGATATACTACATGGTTAGACAATGTGTTTCCTGTGCCAAAGAAAGACGGGAAGACCCGGGTGTGCGTGGACTACAGAGATTTGAATAGGGCGAGTCCCAAAGATAATTTTCTGTTGCCCAACATCCATATACTTGTTGATAACTGCGCCAAACATGAAATACAGTCCTTCGTAGATTGTTACGCGGGATATCACCAGGTGTTGATGGATGAAGAAGATGCTGAGAAGACAGCTTTCACTACACCCTGGGGCACTTACTGCTATCGGGTCATGCTGTTTGGTCTGAAGAACGCCGGGGCAACCTACATGAGAGCCATGACCGCCATTTTCCATGACATGATACACCAAGAGATAGAGGTGTATGTGGATGACATAATCATCAAATCCCGAACTCAGAGTGACCACATTCGAGATTTGAGAAAGTTCTTTGAGCGGCTGCGCAAGTATGATTTAAAGCTGAATCCGGCCAAATATGCCTTTAGAGTTCCATCAGGCAAGCTCCTGGGTTTCATAGTCAGTAGAAGAGGGATCGAGCTAGATCCAACAAAGATAAAAGCTATTCGACACCTACCCCCTCCGAAAACTAAGAAGGACGTGATGAGTTTACTGGGCAGGTTAAACTATATTAGTCGGTTCATTGCTCAACTGACTACCACATATGAGCCCATATTCAAACTGTTGAAGAAAGATGCAGCAATCAAATGGACATCCGAATGTCAAGAGGCCTTCCACAAGATCAAGTAATATCTGTCAAATCCTCCGGTGTTGGTCCCACCTGAGTCAGGATGACCTCTCTTCTTGTATATAACCGGCAAGAAAGAGCAGGCGATCTACTATCTGAGTAAGAAATTCACGAGCTATGAGTCCAAGTATACTTTGTTGGAGAGAACATGTTGTGCTCTGACGTGGGTCACTCTGAAGTTGAGACACTATCTTCAAGCCCACACTACCTACCTCATGACCAGGTTGGATCCTTTGAAATATATATTCCAGAAATTGATGCCCACTGGGAGACTGGCAAAATGGGAAATCCTGCTCACTGCATTTGACATAGTCTATGTCACTCGCACGACAATGAAAGCTCAGGTGTTGGCAGATCATTTAGCGGAAAACCCGATTGACGAGGATTACCAACCGCTGAGCACATACTTCCCAGATGAAGAAGTTAATTCAGTAGAAGCCATCTCTGAAGACACTCGTGGTTGGAAAATGTTCTTTGACGGAGCGGTAAACGCAAGAGGCATAGGCACTGGGGCAATCTTGATATCACCTAATGGTCAGCATTATCCAGTTACAGCTAGACTCCGATTCTTCTACACAAACAATTCAGCTAAATATGAAGCCTGCATCATGGGCATGAATATGGCAATTGACCAAGATGTTGAAGACTTATTGATCACGGGGGACTCCGATTTGATTATCCGGCAAGCACAAGGGGAGTGGGAGACTCGAGACATTAAGCTCATCCTGTACCGGCAACACGTGGAAGATATCACTAAACGCTTCAAGTCAATAGAGTTCAGGTACATTCCTCGATGCCATAATAAACTAGCCGATGCACTTGCCACTCTAGCTTCAATGCTATCTTACCCAGGCAATGCTCGTATTGATACCCTGGAAATTCAAATCAAAGAAAGACACAGTTACTGTAATACAGCCGAGGTGGAACCCAACATTCAGCCGTGGTATCATGATATCAAAAGATTTCTGAAAACACAGGAATACCCCAAAAAAGCCACTGGGGAGCAAAAGAGAACCATTAGACGACATGCGAATGGTTTTTTCTTAAGCAGTGATGTTTTATTTAAAAGAACTCCAGACCTCAACTTGCTAAGATGCGTTGATGCCGAAGAAGCCGGAAGAATTATGCATGAGGTGCATGCAGGGGTGTGCGAACCTCATATGAACGGATATGTTTTGGCAAAGAAAATCCTGCGAGCGGGATATTATTGGATAACTATGGAGAAGGATTGCTTTAGCTTCGTTTGAAAATGTCATCAATGCCAGGTGCATGGTGATTCGATTCATGCACCTCCAACGGAGCTTCATCCGATATCAGCACCTTGGTCGTTTGTTGCCTGGGGTATGGACGTCAATGGGCCAATCGAGCCGAAAGCTTCAAACGGGCATAGATTCATATTGCTTGAAATCGATTACTTCACAAAATGGGTTGAGGCTATCACTCTCAAGTCGGTCACCGAGAAAGTTGTGGTAGACTTTGTGCATTCCAATCTCATTTGTTGCTTTGGTATTCCTGTAACTATCATTATTGACAATGCTGCAAACTTGAAGAGTCGTCTGATGGGAGAGGTATGTGAACAATTCAAGATAACTCATAGAAACTCTACCCCTTATCGGCCAAAAGCCAATGGTGCCGTTGAAGCAGCGAATAAGAACATCAAGAAGATTTTGAGAAAGATGATCCAAAACTCCAGGAAATGGCATGAAAAGCTGCCTTTTGCATTACTCGGGTATCGTACCACAGTGCGTACATCAATCGGAGCCACCCCATACTTGTTGGTTTACGGAACTGAAGCAGTCATACCTGCAGAAGTGGAAATCCCTTCGCTTCGTATAACCGTTGAAGCAGAAATCAAGGACAGCGAGTGGGTCAAAACCCGGCTAGAGCAGTTGTCACTAATTGATGAAAAATAGATGGCCGCAGTGTGCCACGGGCAGTTATATCAACAAAGAATAGCCCCCACCTATAACAAGAAAGTATGTCCCAGGAACTTCGAAGTGGGACAGCTCGTGCTCAGACGCATTCTCCCTCATCACTAGGAAGCAAAAGGAAAGTTTGCTCCAAATTGGAAAGGTCCATACATAATCCGAAAGATTTTGCCAAAAGGAGTAGTGTATCTAGGAGACATTGAAGGAAATGATCCTAAAACTGTAGTTAACGCGGATGCAGTAGGTACTATGTGTAGACCTCCTGGGGTGATGGCTTTTTGTGTAATTGAGATGACGAAGGCTTTCCTTCCCGCTACCCCAAACACGATCAATCCTTCAAACCCTTTGAGCCAGTTACACTTCTTTGATTACCCTCTTTGGAACCCGAAAGTACGAAAAGAAAAGAAAAAGAAAAAGAAAAGAAAAGAAAAAAAAGAAAAGAAAAGAAAAAGAAAAGAAAAGAAAAAGAAAAAGAAAAGAAAAGAAAAAGAAAAGAAAAAGAAAGAGAAAAGAAAGAAAACAATAACAAAAACAAGAAAGAATGTTTTGCCTGAACTACGTTTGACTTGATTCCGAAAGGATACGTAGGCAGCCTCTCCCTGATGTTCAGTCACACCAAAACAAAAATCCCAATCTCCTCCAAAAATTGAAACTGGGGCAGATATGGTTCGTCCATGAACCCACCGAAACGGTTCCAAAGTTGTAGTTACGCCCAAAATCCTTTCACCCAAAAACCTTGCCCAAGTCCTTCCGATCAATTGGCAAAAGCAGGGAAGTAAAAAACATCATTGTTGGAATCTGACACAATGCAAATTGAAAAAAATAAAATGAAAGAGTCTTATCGGTGAAAACCTTCGGGAACCATAAGGCGATGGTGAGTAGAGAAACTGAAAATGAGAGAGTCCGCTTAGTGAAAACTCACAAAGAGCACTATCGAGCGAAGGTGAGAAGAGAAATGAGAGAGGTCGATTGGTGAAAATCCGCAAAGGGCGTTGTCGGCCGAAAAGAAGACATCTCATCACTAAAAGAGTTCTGGCAAGGTTCCCTGGTTTTGAAATGCAGATCAATGGGTTCACGAGAAGCTGAAAAGTTTGTGTGGGTCTGGCGTCCAATCCAAGAAGCATGTCATGTTCATTTGAAGCCCGCATGCACACCCCAAATAAGTTCTTCTTTTCCCCAGAAAAGGATGCTTCTCTTTAAACTCATTCACTTGCCTTTTGTATATTTCTTCCTTGAATCCCTTTCGGTTTAACACTAATTCCGAAATTACTACAAAGAAAGGTAGCAGGATTGGTTCTATCGGGCTCCGCCTGGTCAGAGTCGAAGAAAATGCCTAGCCTCAGCGAGTGCGTCAGGCCAATCCCGACTGACCATAGTGGTTGATTGCTTCCAAAGTAAAGACATTGGAAAGTAAAGAAAATCAAAGGCAAAGGCAGAATAAAGTGAAAAGGCCAGAGCCCACATGGGCGAGTCATGATGAAACCTTGAGAGTGGAACCCAGTCAGTTTGAAAAGAGAGTCGCCTTCAAGGCCAACAAAAAGCAAAGTTTCTCAACAGAAATGGGGCCGGGATCAAGCAATTGGGATGATTAAGGCCACAAAACCAACCACCATTTCAAACTAACAAATTGTTCTTTGTTGAAAACAGGTCTTATTCAGGGCAACCGTGCAAGAGGCAGGTGCAACCCAAAAAGAAATGAAATGCGCAAGCGCTGAAACAGCTTTGCAAGGAGCTTTTCTTTCCAAACCCCGGCATAACCCGTGGATCTCCCTGACATAACCCTAGGAGCTTTTTCTTTCCAAACCCCGGCATAACCCGTGGATCTCCCTGGCATAACCCTAGGAGCTTTTTCTTTTCAAACCCCAACATAACCAGTGGATCTCCCTAGCATAACCCTAGGAGCTTTTTTCTTTCCAAACTGCGGCATAACCCGTGGATCTTCCTGGCATAACCCTAGGAGCTTTTTCTTTCCAAACCCCGGCATAACCCGTAGATCTCCTTGGCATAACCCTAGGAGCTTTTTTTTTCCAATCCCCGACATAACCCGTGGATCTCCCTGACATAACCCTAGGAGCCTTTTCTTTCCAAACCTCGGCATAACCCGTGGACCTCCCTGGCATAACCTAAGGAGCGTTTTCTTTTCAAATCCCAGCATAACCCGAGGATATCCCTAGCATAACCCAAGGAGCTATTTCTTTCCAAATCCTGGCATAACCCGAGTATCTCCCTGGCATAACCCAAGGAGAATTTTCTTTCCAAATCCCAGCATAACTCGAGGATCTCCCTGGCATAACCCAAGGAGCCTTTTCTTTCCAAATCCCGGCATAACCTGAAGACCTCCCTGGCATAACCCAAGGAGCTTTGTTTCTTCCCAAGTCCCGGCATAACCCAAGACCCTTTTCTTTTTCCGGCATAAACCGGTCATTTTCTAGCATAACCTGGATTCATTCACAGAGATACATAATCCTGATTTAATTGCTTAGATATGTGTCGTAACTAACTCACGAAATTTTCCTAGTAAAAACTGGGGCAGAAAATTTAGTTCGTTTGTTTGTTTTGGTATCTTAAGCAGGTTGATCTTAAGACACAAGGTGCGAGATGACCAATGGAATGAGTCTCAATCCAGAATCAGGAAAAGAAGAAAAGAACAAAAAGAAATGAACTCAAATGCAAAGCAAGCAAGGGCGCGGATTGCTCAAAATCCGATTGAAGTCACAAGCTCCGCTGATCCTGTCTTGGCCCAATGCTGCATGAAGAAGTAAACACCTACAACTTACGAGCATCAAGATTCAAATCAAAGTCCAAAACAAAATCAGCGAGGAATCGAGATCAAGTTTCAAGAAAATTATAGATAGGAATCTTGTAACTCATAGTTGATAGGCATAGCTAGCTTAGCTTTGATTTTCCTTTTGGTGTAATAAGGAGGTCAGCAAGCAGTAGCAGCAGCAACAACAGTGAAACCACAGCTTCTAATATTCCCAGCTACCAAACCTTCCAGAACTACACTGACCTGGTTCCTTTATAGCCAGGGATATGTAGGCAAACTTTGAAGCAGGGTTCGGTCAGACGGTTTTCCAAATGCTTCTCATGGAGTGCCGAGCAAGCAAAAATCCTTCATAGTGCTCATTTATCTTTGCCCGAAAACCCTTCGTGTCTTCGCGTAAAGAGGGAAAGCTGTGAGCACGTGATTTTTGCCACGCTTAATTTACTCCTATAAATTCATTAGAATTGGAAATTTTCTTTTATTATTCAAATTTTTAGGTATTAATTGCATGATTCTTTGTCTCATTTGCATTTTGTATGCATTTTTTGTTGCTATAATTCATAAAAATACACAAAATAGTACACTTGCATTTAAAATTCAATTTTTTATATTTTTGTCAATTAATATTACTAAAACAAGAAAAATAGTCTTTTCACAATTTTAATCTCTATATTTTACATTCTTTGGTTTAGCTTTCCTTAAATTTGGAATTAGTTAATTTTAGAAATTAATTAGCATCATTTTAGATTTTGATTTGAGTCTTTTATTTTACATATTACATAAAATCAGAAAATTCAACAAATAATAATAATAATAATAATGATAAACAATTAAATAAAGGGAAAACAAATTAATAAAAAGGAATTAGGCTAGTTAAATTGGGCCAATTTTGGTTTAAGCCAAACGACCCCATTCTAATTTGCTTCTGCCCAGCCCTTTGGCCCAAATCAACACGCCCCAGCCCAATCCACTAAATGCTCGATCCAGACCCCCCCATATACAAAACGACGTCGTTTAATCTGTATCGTTCCTCGTGCCTCATCTAACGACCCCTATTGATTCCCCATTTTAATTAAAATTGTCTGAAAATATACATTAAACCTAAAAACATAATTCATGCTCCTCGTATCATCCCCCCTGTACCGCCGATGTATAACCACCGTGTCCCTGTCGTGCCTCCGCCCTAACTCCGTCGCCGGAAAATGCCCACGGAGGCGGTCAAGCTCCAAACCCACCCAAATTTTCACCATCAACTCCTCTCCTCCTCCACTTTCCAATGCCCCAAATAGTTTTCCTCGAATGTTAGCCGACCTATTCGAATATTCGAAAATAGTGGCACCGCCTCCGTCGCCCACGGTGGCGCCACCACCAAACGACCCCAATTTTACACCCTGTGTTCTCCCCAGGGTCCTCGTTCCAAATCCATGGCCGGCTTCATTCGAATCCTAATGCATGTATTTGAATATTAGATATAAAATCCGACCCCAAAACCCTTGTTGGTCTAAACAGTCCCAAATTGATTCTCCGTAGTCCCCATGCCCTCCTCACCTTGAATCTCAGGCCAAAAGCTCTCGAATCTCACCGGTTAAGCTCCAATTTCAAATCTAGGGTTTGTGATTTTTTTGCCTGTCTGGAGCTCCATTAATTCTGGGGATTTTGGTTAATGTCATACGTTCGTTTTTGACAAAACGAACCTATAACATTAATTAGATTCCAATTCTAGAAATCCATTAAGCATCAAAGTCCGAATTTCAGTAAGTCCCTCTTCTTATTTTGATTTAGTTTTTCTTTGATTTGTGATTTATCTGTTTAATTAAGTGTAGTTCTAACTTCTGAATAATTTAAATTGTTAGCTTAATTTCGGTTTTTTTTTGTCTGTCAATTTTAGCTAAATGTTTAGGTTATCTTAGGCTAATGTCCATCTCTGTTCGATTCTAAGTTGATTAGTGTAAATGTTTAATTGTTAGTTCAATTGTTAAGAATTAGTTTAATTCCGATTAGTTCAAATTATTAGTTTAATTGAATTTTCTTTTG
>MU694375.1:12063-43488 GCA_026770625.1 Nicotiana glauca | reverse complement strand
GCGGAGGCTCATGCGATAGTTCTCCCGGGGGGGGGGGGGGGGGGAGGTCACGGAACCTGCTTCACAGAAATCTGGAACGCCAAAATTCCCTACATGAGACAGGACCTCGGATCTTGACGAGCGCACCACCACTTACACATGCATGTGGAAAAGTAGCGACTTTCAAGATGATAAGTTCGAGCCCATCTCGTTGAAGAATTTCAGGGAAACACTCTCACCCAAAACCATGGTGTGGCATCGCAGCCTAGCGCCCGACCTCACAAATTTGTTTACCGTATCGACAGATCCCTCTACAGAAACATACGCCGATTCCATCAAAGAAGTAATGGGAGAGCCCGAGATGTCGGAGGCCGAACAAAAAGAGAATGAAACACCACAGGAAGTCGTGTCTCATACCCGATAGGACGAATGAGATCACACCCGATTTTAGATTAACGGCCAACCCTAACCTTCGCCCGAGGTTTAAACGAAGCATGCCCACTGACTCCAGGTCTTTTCAAATGACGCTTAGTTAGATATCCGATCAAGGCTTGGCCATGTGTCCGTACCCAGCACTAGCCACGAATCAGGGCCATGAACGACCATTCGGAAGCCTCTGCGGGATCGGTGTGCCCAAGCAGGCTCTCAGCAGAGAAACTAATTCCAAATCGATGGAGATACCATCCATGCGCTACGAATGGAAGGAACGCCGCAAGATCCAACCTGCCTCGCAACGGTAGGGGAAAAGTTTGAGGGCAACATCTTCGAGGAACCTTCAGTGGAACCAGATTCGATGAGGCACAGCCGATAGACGAACCCTATCCAGTAGAGTATGGTTTCAACATCGCTATGACAAAGATCCATCATAAGTGAAACCAGGAACGCTGAGTGACTCAGGCCTATTCAACCAAGACCCTTTCGAAAGAACCACAACCAGATGCGGGAATCGCAGGATGCGCGCGGCCATGAGGTCACAAATGACCCCTATGTCGGAAAGATGACAGCCGCGTTACTTAATAAAAATCACCGCCGAGTACCATCGAGCAGTCAGGCTCGAGTCCAACCCCGAGGAAAGAAGGCAACCGGGAAGGATGAAGTGAACAAGCCACGGCGTATTACCACGATAGTGAAGGAGCGGCGACACCCTCCGAGGACTCATAACATGGGAAGTGAAAATGTTCGCCGTCAGGAAAAAGATGGGTCCAGGGAAATATTTCGAAGGACACTCTTACATCAGAGAAAAGGGCACCAAGACTCCACCCCGACGTCATACCAGCATATTGGTAACCCTCTCCCTCATTTGATTTATCTTAAATAAGACATGTGTTCATGAATTTAGGTGGTTCAGTCGCTTACAACAACGATATCAGACCAAAGTCAATAGGGCGATCCGCATTAACGGACCAAATCACCCCCGCATCCTGAATACCTGGCAAATTCCAAATGAAAAATCGCCACAAAGATCATTCTCTTAATATAGCACGTCTGTGCTCGAGCCGGGACGTCGAGCTCTATACTATCGGAGGAGGCGCAAAGTATAGACATCTTATTCAGACGACCGCCGGTACACTACCCGAGGGCACCATTGGCCCTATCTCGCCAAAAGAATGAAATTCCTCACAAAAGGCATAAGTAGAATAAGTCGACAGAGACATACCGAATCCCAAAACACCGCCTATACATCCCGCGGTAAGGAAGAACTGCCTTACTCCCTCGTTACTTTGTCACTAACATGTATGCAAACAACTGGCCAAGATATTCGGAGATTCTAACTCTACCCAGAGATCCCTATGCCTTAAAAAGGCGACCGCCACATTTTTGCCTTCCGTCAGACTTCCACCCCAAAATGGGCCTTGTCAGCAAGATTATTAGCGGAGCAACATACCCTAGAAGAGGATCCGATAGGGTCGCAGGCTTTTTCTACAGCCCAACAACGAGCAATGGTCTGTTTCTAAGGGCACCGCCCCTTCGAGAGGACCGGAAATGACAGACTGAGCCTCAATACGGAATAATGTGACGGACCGAATGGCCCAAAGAGCCGCACCCACGCAGGCCGAGCTCACAACAACAAAACAGCATGTATTTACAACATATATCTATGCCAAGCAATAAAGAATATTTTTGGCATCTCATACTTAAGAAATGGGAATCTCAAGTGCATCCCTAACAGGGGCCTCTCTACCAAGAGCATCCCGAGATACTCGGAGACTTAGCGTCAGTAGTTCAATGCCCGCACGACTCCAGGGCTGGAACTCTGGGCTCATAAAGCCTCTACAAGGCAACTCTGAGCTCATGAAAAGTGGTCTTCACGCTTAAACAAATTCGATGACTCGGAGACTATCATTCATCACCAATCGCCATGCACTGAAAAACCCAAAACTATTAGACCCCTAGCAGGCAGACTCGGCGTAACTAGATCTATTCTACAATTACAAAAGCTGTACGACCTTAACAGGCATGACAAACTGTAAGACCTCAACAGGTATGAAAATCCAAAGTTCAGGCTATACCTCGCATTTGTAAGAATCCTGAAAAGGCATACCCTCGGTGTAGACGCCGTAACTATCACTCGGGATCAAAAATGACTCCAGACAAACGCAGATGACTACGGTCAAAACGGTTGATACATCCAAAATTCGGGGATGCCCGATCGTTGCTAAACAAAAATCGCAGGCCACTACTTCGAATATACTTCGGAAAGAACCGATTAAAACAGGCTTCCCTCAACAGGCAAAAATGAGCTTCGACCATGGCAGCTCCAAATCACAAAGTCTTTGACCTGCTTAGCCTACGAGCTATGAACCTTCTGAGGTGCTCAAAATATCACTGGTAACGAATTGAAATTAAGGTTCTTCCAGAACCGACGACGGGTCAGGCAAAAATCTTTCAAAAGACCTTAACGAGCGAAAAACAAAGCCTACAAAAAACCCACGGGCAAAAATAGCGTAAGAGCCATTATCGCCAGCTAAGCAAGCCTCCGGGTCATATATTAAAAGGTCTCTACGACCAAACAACATAAGAGCCATTGTTGATAGCAAGAATATTGACAACTTGAGGATTAAAGTGAGCTTGAATCGTAACCCGATTTGGAGACCGGATCTAAAATAGTTAACTCCGAGCCACGTATAGAAAGGTTTTAACAACCAAAATAGCATAAGAGGCACTTTCGCCGTTTGGAAAATCGAAGGCACTTAAGGGTCAATTAAAGCTCGAATCGCAACGTGACTCGAAGACTAGACCAGAAATAAGCACAAACTACAATATGCTTAAGGGCACAGCATAAATGCCACGATTGCCAGCCGAGTGAGCCTCCAGGTCACCCACCTATAAGGTCATTTTGACCCGAAGCACGAAAGGTCATCGCCTTCCGCCCATGCAGGCAGGGAAGAACTTAAGGGTCAATTAAAGCTCGAATCGCAACACGACTCGGAGACTGGACTCGAAATAAGCATAAACTACAATATTCCTAAGGGCATGGAATAAACGCCACGATCGCCAGCCGAGTGAGCCTCCGAGCCACCCACCTGTAAGGTCATTTTGACCCAAAGCACGAGAGGCCATCGCCTTCCACCCATGCAGGCAGGGAAGAACTTAAGGGTTAATTAAAGCACGAATCATAACACGACTCAGAGACTGGACCTGAAATAAGCATAAACTACAATATGCCTAAGGGCCCGACATAAATGCCATTATCGCCAGCCGAGTGAGCCTCCGGGCCACCCACCTGTAAGGTCATTTCAACCCGAAGCATGAAAGGTCATTGCCTTCCGCCCATGAAGGCAGGAAAGAAATTAAAGGTCAATTAAAGCTCGAATCGCAACACGACTCAGAGACTAAACCTGAACAATCGGACAAAGCACAGAGGCTCCAACACCTTCTCATATCAAGGATCGCACTTAAGAGCCCCCGGGCCTATCCGATCGGTTTCGGACCTACGAGGATCCCGCCAAACAACAAAACCAGCATGCCTGATCAAATGCAATAGCAGAAAAGAGATGCAGAAGAAATAAAGCTTCAAGTCTCCCCTTATATTACATACGCAAAAAAGGAGGGGGGCACACTCTCCATCTACAGACATGTTCTACATATATCAAATACAAAGCGACAAAACGGTGCAATCTATGCTCCGTTCCGAAGGGCTACGGCTTGCTGGGTTCGCTCTTCGCCTCATCAGTAAGGAATGATCATGCGTCACGCTCGTCCGCCCTTGCTTGAGCCAATTCATCTGAGAGTGTCAAGCCCCTCGCGCCAATCTCCTCGAGTACTTTTCTTCGGGATCTGCAATGGACATATTCCTCGATCCTCTTCTCCCGGTCGAGGGCTCGCTTCAGCTCGGCTTGGGCATCCACAATGTCCTTCATATGAGTCGCCTTCTCTTGATCAGCCTAGGTTCGACTTAGCATCGGCTCAGCTCGGACATCAATTATCTCAGCCTCGATCTTCGAAAGTTCAGATTCGAATTTCCTGATCATATCTTCTTGGACTTTTGCATTATCACGAGCCAAGCAGAGTCGGACTTCGAGGGCGGGGACCTTGGCCAAGGCGCGTGCCTCCTCTAAAGCGTGAGCTTGCACCTGAGCCCTTAGCTCACCACAGGCAGTTTTGACGTGGTCGATGCCGCCCTTAAGGTACTCCAACGCCTCTATTTTTTTCTGAGCTAATATAATGAAAAGGGGCGTTAGCATAAAAGGGCCGAAAAGAGCAAAGCTGGAGCTGCAAAATGTTACCTGCTCTATCAAATAGCTCTTGTAATTCGTGCTTTGGTATGCCTCATATCACCAATGCAGCAACTCACCCTCCTTCTCCTCGCTAAGAAGCCTAAGAGACTCACCCTCACCCAGAATTTTCTGAAGCATGGCCCCTTGGCGAAGCAGCTCAGTCATAAGCCTGTCACAGGCCTGCACAAGAAAAACTCAATAGAGGGAAGAAGACGTGGAATACAGGGAAACTACGCCTAAACTCACCACGAAGTGAAGCCGACAGACTTCCTCAAAGTTGGAACATACTCCTATTGATCCAACATTCTTTGGCCTCGAGAAAATCAGCCTCGGGCATAGCATATTCACTCGAAGGCATCGCCGACCTAGAATCAGGTACTCCGGGACAGCAGACTCAGATGATGCACTCTCCTTGGAAACACTGGCCCGTTGAGCACAACTAAAAGCTCCATCACCTCGCTGGTGCCGATCCCTCTTATCGCCATTGTCCCTCGATTCGGAGGCCAACGACTCCTTCCCCTCTTCGAAAGAGCACTGCCTCATTTGAAGGGACTGCCCAATATCTGCAAAAGACAAATCCGGTACAAATAGAAGGGGAAAATGTTACCTTGAATATACGAAGGCCACGGCAAAGGCGGCACACGCACATACCTTGGTATTTTTCTCCCCACCTGATATGAAGCACAGCTCGCCACCGACGTTCATCGCAGGCCGAATGGGTCACTAGCCTCTGGACCCAGCCGGGCAAGTCAAAGACTTTGCCCGGCGTCCATGAAGTTGCTACAACAAGGTAAAAAACACTATTATTCAACTGATTTTCGCTGTAGGTAAAATCTAAAAAGGCACCAGACGCTCCACTCACGTGCGTAATTCCACCCTTTGGGAAATGGCAAAAGCTCCACGGGGATAAATTCGGCCGTCCGGACCCGGATGAACCAACCGGCCCATTCTTGATCCCCATCCTCTTCATCGTCAACCACAAAGGGTGTGGACAAACGCCACCTCAGGGTTAGCAGGCCCTAATGATGAAAGGGCCGATATAGCCTGACAAGATGATTAAGCGTGAATTCAAGACCAACTTTCTTCACAAAAAACCTTATTATCAGCACTACTTGCCAAAACGACGAATGTATTTGTGCCAAAGTAACCCGATACTTCAAGCAAAAATCAAGCGTGGCCCTATCGAGGGGACCAAACGCAAAAAGATATAGATATATGCTCAAGAATCCATCAGTAGAGTCCGTAATACTCTCATCCGAGGGAAGCACCTGCATCGCTATCCCCTTACTCCATCCACAGTATTTCTCACCATCTCCAGATGCTCCCCTCTTATAAAAGACACCATTTTTAGAACGAACTCCCATGGCTCCCGAGCGGCTGGAGCAGCACTCTCCGCTATCTGCGGGGCTGGTCCCGAAGTGGTTGCCGTAACTATAGTAAAACTAACAGATCAAAGCAAGGGCGTACACCAACTCTTTTGCACCTAAAGAAATAAAGAACCGTTTACCAAAGCGGAAGAGCAACTACCTAAAAATAGCGAAGTCCTGCGAAGAAGTCGAAGTCGCCCCACTTATATGAGCAACGACCCGCCTACCCGAAGTGAGCCCCGAGAAGCCTATGTCATCGGTATATATCAATGGGATGATACCTGATCCCAAAAATATCCTTTGACGAGAATCTAAGACTCGAGGAGCCGTTTGTATTATCTCCAAGCTTGAGATAGCTTCCTGCCTTAAGGATCCCCACCAAAGAAAAGTCGGACTTGGGGAAGCTTTAAACACCATCACTCAACACGAGGTAGTATCTGATCTCACGATTCCTTTTCTAAAAAAAGGAATAAACATGAGAAGGTCTGATCACGAAAGCTCCGCAATCGTTTGAAGCAGCACCTGAGTATAAGCAACTCCTCAGCAAAAAGTCTACCCCTTTTGTTTTTGAAGTGAGCTAGCTGCATCAAAGATCAAAGGGGACCCCCTGGTACCTGAAGCTGACCTTCATCCAGGATAACATCCTCGAAGGCCCCAAAATTCGGTGCACTATCTCCATTCAATTCGAAGGGCCCGGCAGCCTGGGCCTATCCAATCAAACCAGGATTGCTCCGAGGTACGACGATGGGCTTGAAAGAGAGCCATGTAGATCAGTAGAGGAGGGGAAAGGACGCTCGCACCTGAGTCAAATATCAATAGTCAAGAAGTAAAAGAAGGCATTCAAAGGGCCTCGAGAGGCATGAAAACATGCAATTATAAAGCAAAAATCGAAAGCAGAAACCAAAGGAATATATTCATATTCATAAAAATCCATGTACAACAGCCCTCGAGGGGTCATTACATACAATTACGAAAGCCTATGGAGGATCTCTACGCATAGAGGAAAAGACAGAGGGATGCTCGCGCGAAGTAAAGGCCTGAAGAACGGTCCACCTTCGAAGGTCCGCAATTGATGCCTCCGGATGCACATCCTCGGGAGTTTCATCCCAACCTTCTACACTGATATCCCCAAATGGACAAGGTAAATGGTAGGGAGGGATGAAAAAATGCTATAGCTCTCCAAAGCTCGAGGACCTTCTTTGGCCAAGGAATCCTTAGAGAGACAGCGGACCAAACAACCGTCGGTCCCGCTTGCATGGCTACCTAGAATCCACTTCATGGAACGTCTAGCCGTGCAAGCCCCTAACTCAGAGCAAAGCACCACGTTGAGCCGGGGTGTAAAGGTGGAGCAGCGGTGTATAATTCGAGCCCCCTTTTGAGCAGCGGTGCATAATTCGAATGACTGTCTACGTGAGAGGCAAACCGACTCCCCGACCATCATCACCTCCGGCCAAAGCAGTAGCAAAGGCTAGTATATAGACGACCATAATGGGACAACGCAATTATGCCCAACAAAGGAAAGTCCCGGAAAAGGGCCATAATAAGATCTAAGGGAGCCCCTCCAAACAGCCTTGAGCCCGTGAGCCCCAAGCATGATGTTCAAAGATAGAAGAAGATGAGAAGAAGGAATAGGCAGGCATGCCAATGAGGTATTGGGATAGGGAAAATAATGCCAAGGCACCCCATTTATAGCGGGTAACGGTACGGTCATCAAGGATTCGGAAGACCTACGGGCGCAATTACTGCATCCTTGAAAAATTGAATCAACGGTTGTACTTTTACCTTGAAGAGCGGAAATGACAGTGTATTAAGCGTGAGTCTACGAGATATGCCATCTATCACAAAAGATTGTGCCGCAATTCGAATCATCAGTATAATGTCGCTATAAAAAGCTCGAGGAGTCAGAGGTCGTAGTCGTTTCCCATCGCTTCATTCTGAGAAATGCAGAGACTATCTGTACGCGGTAAAATCAGAGGGCCCAATTTCTTGCTATCAAACATCTCGGGGAAATGCCTCGAGACCCCGAAGACATGGGGCCATGACTTAGTCCTTTCCCTCGGGGCTTGTCAGGGACCGATTCGAAGAAGGCGGAGGTCGAGGCCAGGACAAAAAAGGGAAGCTCTCAAGGCACACGGCTGAGTCTAAGAGGGCCGGCCTATCCAGAGCCTATACTGAGGCATCGCTTCAAGCCATCCCATCTCTGCACTTTGTAATTAATGTTCATGTACTTGTAGCCGAGTTCCCCTCCTATATAAAGGGGATTCACCATACCTTGTAAGGAATGGATGTTGCTCTATTTTCTCCACAAGTGCAATAATATCTCTCTCTCTTTCTTTTCTTTATAAACTTATTCGCTCTCACTGGCCTGAGGTTGCCTGGATATCCATTGCTTTTATACTTGTTTTTCATCATATAACATAATTTTGGCTATAAAGAGCCTCGTTTGATTATATCTTCAACTGTCATCCCATCCTCGACTATCCCTGATAGCTCGAATCCGACCCTGAAGTCAACCATGAATTCCCTTATCGACCAGACCTATACCTGGGCAGCATGCCCTTCGGTTCGATTATTATCTCATTTTAACTCGCGTTCTATCATTAAATTCCATATTATTAGCATCAACTGCTCTAACAACTAGCTCAGGAATAGATCACGTATTTTTAGAATCCCATTTTACAAATTTAATTATCGTTACCATTTTCACGGTAAATAAAAAGGGCACTGCGTCAACCGGTCTACGCCTCTCATAAGCCTCCTACTATCTAAGTACAGCCCCAGAGAACTAAAAAGTAGTGAACGAGACCCCACTGGTCTCCAGAATACCTGCTATCCAAAGCATCCTCTAATACTTATCCAAGAAACCCAGAGCATCCTCACCCTCAACACCACTAAATGACGGAGGCTGAACTCTACCAAATCTCTCCAATCTATGCTGCTCATCCTCTGGCATAATAGAAGCTACATAGTCTTAAGCAGATACAACCGGCTGGGCTGGAGGTGCCCTCAATGTCTGAAGTCCCTGCTTGACCTGCTCATGTGTGCGAGCAGCGGAAGTCTGAGTGCCTCCCCCGGCCTGAGAAGTAGTTGCGGCCGTAGTAACTGAGACCGCCTGAGCCAGGCCGGTGCACACTAATAGAATATGGGCCAGAGCCTCCTAAAGGTCAGGGATAATAATAGGCACAGTCGGTGCCTGAGCTGGTACTACTGGAGCGACCGCAACTGGTACCTGATTCTGAACTGGGGCGGCTGGTGGATCTACAGGTGTTGCCCTAGCTGTTGTGCGGGCTACACCCCTACCCCTACCACGGCCTTGACCGCGTCCTCGGCCTCTAGTGGTACCCACTGGTATACTAGTGGTCGTCCATCCTGACCGATAACACATGTCCTCACCATCTGTGAGAGAATAGAATAACAGAAGTTTAGTACTAGAATCAACAGATTCGCACGAAAGGAATTCAAGAACATAATGTTTTTCCTAAAGGTTCTGCAGCCTCCTGAGTATAAGTACAGACGTCCCCGTACTGATCTGCGAGACTCTACTAAACATGCTTATGACTGGTGATACCTATGTAACCTAGGCACTGATACCAACTTGTCATGACCCTAAAACCGACTCGGTCGTGATGGCGCCTATCGTGAAACTAGGCCAGCCGACACAAACCCCAAATCCAACTAGAATTTCATAAAAGCCATTTTTAAGCTATTAATTAACTAAAATATCGTAATATAAATTTAAATAACCAGTGCGGAAGAAAATAACACAAGCCCGACATCAGAGTGTCACAAGACACGAGCCACTACAACTCTGTATCAATACAATAAAGTCTAACAAAGTCTGGAAGACAAAACTAAATAAATCTAGGGAAGATAAGAGGGAGAAGAACAGGGCTCCGAACGCTATGCAACTACCTTGTTGACTCTGAAATCCTGCTGAATGAACAATCAATGCTCACTATCATGACCCGTAACTCCTGGATCTGCACACAAGGTGTAGAGAGTAATGTGAGTATGCCAACCTAGTATGTAATAAAAGTAAAAGCACCTGAGCAGTCAAAAAACAGATAACTCAACATCATAACACTACATCAAACAGTATATGTCCAAAACAATCCAGAAATTCAATAACTCGTAAAAACAACTCAGTTTCAGTAAAACTTTTTTCATTTAAAATCATCTTTCAATAGCTTCAAACAAGTGGTGAAACAGCAATGTAAAAATAATAAGAATGCAAACAACCCCTCGAGTAAGACATTTACCATAACCGCCCCTCGGGCCATAATATCAACAAAACCAGCCCCTCGGGCTATTCACAATCACTCATAATCAGCCCCTCGGGCAACAATGTAATCAAGATCAGCACCTCTGGCAATATCATATCACACACACTGGGTACCCGCGCTCACTAGTGGTGTTCAGACTCCGGAAGGGCTCCTACAGCCCAAACGCTATCACAAGCCATCTTGTGGCACAATAAATCAGCCCCTCGGCCTATCATATATCACAAATCAGACAACATGTTATGGCACAACACAGGTCCTCGGCCTCAATCAGTCAGAAACCTCTCAAGCCACTCGGGCTAATAGTAAAAAACAGGTGCTCGGTCAAAAATATCATTTTTAAAATAAAAAAGGAGTAAATAGAACCGAGTTATGAAATCAGTAAAACATAGCATGACTAAGTGTAAATATTAAACCAAAAACAGTGAGGAAACGGTATTAAAAATCCCCTAAGGGTCCAAAATAGTTAGCATGATGCCCAAATATGGCATTCAGCCCAAACATAGTAATACTTTCCAAAACACAATAGTATCAAATAGTTTTCAATCAAATAGGCGATTTAATAGTCGTACGGGACAGACCAAGTCACATTACTCCACTGGTGCACGAACCCACACTCGTCACCTAGCATGTGCATCACCTCAAATTAGTGAAACAATGTAAAATCCGGGGTTTCATGCCCTCAGGACAACATTTACAATCATTACTTACCTCAAATCAGTCCAAATCTAGCCCGCGATGACTTTGCATCTTGACTCGGCCTCCGCATGCTCCAAATCTAACCAAAACCAGATTCATGCTGTCAATATAAGCTAAAGGAACAAAGCCCCCATGAAAATAATTAAATTACATAAAAAATCCCAAAATTGGCCATACCCGACCCCCGGGCCCACGTCTCGAAATTTGATAAAAATCACATCACTAGAATTCTTATCCTCCCACGATTCTGTACATACCAAGAACATCGAAATCGGACCTCAAATAGCCCCTCAAATCCAAAATGAAAACTCTCCAATTCCAAGCCCTAATTCTCCAATTTTAACCCTTAAATTGCAATAATTTCATGTCTAATTAGTTAGAAATCACCATAGAATCGAGTATTGAGTTCAAAAATGTTACCTCCAAGCGTTACTCTTTGAATCCCTCTCCAAATCCTCTCAAAAAGCTCTAAACCCGTCTCAAAAATGGAGGAAATAAGCTAAAAATCGCGAAGATCACCTTTTATACTTTCTTCCCCAGGAATTTCCGCACCTGCGGCCTTAATCTCCCTTCTGCGGAGCGCACCTGTGGTCATCCCAACCGTATCTATGGGTTTTCATTAATTCCTCAGACGCCGCACTTGACACCCAGGTCTCGCACCTACGGGCTCACAGATGCGGTCCAGTCCTCTGCTCCTGCGGTCCCTGCCGTTTCTGTGGTGATCATCACGCTCCTGCGGTCATTGCACCTGCGGTCCCCAATCCGCAGGTGCGGAAACAATAGAAGCAGAAAATTCTATAGCTCCACTCAATTTCCAAATCTTCCGTCAACCCTCCGAATCCATCCTGAGGCCCTCGGGACCTCAACCAAACATGCCAAAAAGTCATATATCACCATTCAAACTCCACCAACCCTCGAAACACTCAACACAACGCCGAAACACCAAATCACCCTCGGATTCAAGCCTAAGGATTCCAAAACTTTTGAATTCGAAAGAGGTCAAAAGCCTATCAAACCTCACCCGAATGACCACACGTCACAATTGACACACCGAACCTACTCCAACTTCTGGAATTCCATTCCGACCCCCATATCAAAATTTACACTACCAATTGAAAAACGCCAAAATTCCAATTTTACGAATTCACACCTAAATCTACCACGGACCTCCAAATTATATTTTATTCATGCTCCTAAGTACCAAATAACCTAATAAAGCTATCCGAACCATTAAAAATAAATTCCTAGATCATTTACCTACAAGTCAACTTACGGTTGACTTTTCTAACAAAAAGGCCAACTTAAGAGACTATGTGTCTCTTATCACTGCAACACTACTCCAAACCCGAGCCAACCAACATGATACAATGAAATGTAGCTAAACAACACATAAAGAAGCAGAAATGGGGGAAACAAAGAAGTAAATCATGAAACAACCGACCAGATCATTACAATGCAACATCACGAACTCTACGATCGATATAACTTTTCTGCTTGGACTGAGCTGTGCGAAGTCTATCCTGAATAATCTTGACCTTATCCAAGGCATCATGTACTATATCTGTACCTAATAGCCGAGCCTCCCCCGACTCAAACCATCTGATTGGCGATCGACACTGCCTACCGTACAATGCCTCATAGGGAGCCATCTGAGTGCTCAAATGATAAATTTTATTGTAGACAAACTCTGCAAGTGGCAAGAACCAATCCCACAAAACTCTGAAGTCTATAAAACAAGCACAGAGCATATCCTCTATTATTTTAATAGTGCGCTCGGACTGCCCATCCGTCTGAGGATGATATATTATGCTCAGCTCAACCTGTGTGCCCAACTCACGTTGTACTACCCTCCAGAAGTGCGAGGAGAACTGTATACCTCAATTAGAAATGATAGACATGGGCACACCGTGAAGAAAGACGATCTCGCAGATGTAACTCTATGCTAGTCACTCTGAAGAATAAATAACTGCCACAGGAATAAAATGCGCTGACTTGGTCAGCCTGTCCACAATGACCCAAACTGCATCGAACTTCTTCTGAGTCAGTGGGAGTCCGACAACGAAATCTATAATGATACGCTCCCACTTCCATTCAGGAATCTCTAACTTCTGAAGCAAACCACTAGGTCTCTGATGCTCACACTTTACCTACTAACAATTTAGACACCGAGACACATATGCAAATATATCTTTCTTTATTCTACTCCACCAACAATCCTGCCTCAAGTCCTGATACATCTTGGTGGCACTCGGATGAATAGAATACCAGGAACTATGGTCCTCCTCAGGAATCAACTCACGAAGTCCATCCATATTAGGCATGCAAACACAACCCTGCATCCTTAAAACTCCATCATCTCTAATAGTAACCTGCTTGGCACCACCGTGGCACACTATGTCCTTAAGGACAAGCAAATGAGGGTCATCATACTGCGGATCTCTGATATGCTCAAACAAAGAAGACTGAGCAACTGTACAAGCTAAAACATGACTGGGCTAAGAAACATCCAACCTCACGAACTGATTGGCCAAAGCCCGAACATCTAATGCAAGTGGTTTCTCACTGACTGAATGTACGCAAGGCTGTCCATACTCACTGACTTTCCACTCAAGGCATCTACCACCATATTGGCCTTCTCGGGATGATACAAGATCGTGATATCATAATCTTTCAATAGCTCCAACCACCTCCTTTGCCTCAAACTGAGCTCCTTCTGCTTGAACAGATACTGCAAGCTCCAATGATCTGTGAATACCTCACATGACGTGTCGTACAGATAGTGCCTTCAAATCTTCAGCGCATGAATAATGGCTGCCAGCTCTAGGTCATGAACGGGGCAATTCTTATAGTGAACCTTTAGCTACCACAAAGCATATGCAATTACCTTTCCATCCTGCATCAATAATGCACCAAGTCTAATATGAGATACATCACAATATACCGTATAAGATCCGGAACTTGTGCGCAACACCAATACTGGCACCATAGTCAAAGCAGTATTGAGCTTCTGAAAGCTCGCCTTACACTCGTCTGAACATCTAAATGGGGCACCCTTCTGGGTCAACCTGGTCAACGAGCTGCTATAAATGAGAACTCATCCATAAACAGACGATAATAACACGCCAAACCCAAGAAACTCCGGATCTCTGTGGCTAAAGTAGGTTTAGGCTAGTTTTAAACTGCCTCATTCTTCTTAGGATCCACCTAAATACCCTCTGCTGATACGACATGCCTCAAGAAGGTGACTGAGTCCAACCAAAACTCACATTTTGGGAACTTGGCATATAACTAGTTGTCTCTCAAATCCTGAAGTACGATCCGAACATGCTGCTCATGCTCCTCTCACTTGCAGGAGTAGATCAAGATACCATCACTAAGCACAATCACAAAGGAATTCAGATAAGGCTTGAACACCCGGTTCATCAAAACCATAAATGCTTCTAAGGCATTTTTCAGCCCAAATGACATCACTAGAAACTCATAATGCCCATATCGAGTCCGAAAAGATGTCTTAAGGACATCGGATGACCTAATCCTCAACCAATAGTAGCTAGACCTCATATAGATCTTTGAAAACTCCTTGACACCCAAAAGCAGATCAAATAAGTCATGAATCCTCGGCAATGGATACTTGTTCTTGATGGTGACTTTATTCAACTGTCGATAGTCTATGCACATCCTCATCGATCCATCTTTCTTCTTCAGAAACAACACGGGCACGCCCCAGGGCGAGACACTAGGTCTAATAAATCCCTTATCATTCAAATCTTACAACTGCTCTTCAATTCTTTCAACTATGGTGGGGCCATACGATATAACAGAATAGAAATAGGTTAAGCGCCCGGAACCAAGTCAATACAAAAGTCGATACCCTATCGGGTGGCATCCCCGGCAGGCCTGCAGGAAATAACTCCAGAAACTATCAAACAACTGGTACTCAATCCATGGAAGGAAACTCTGCACTAGAATAACAGATATAAGCCAAATAAGCTAGACACCCATTCTCGATCATACGACGAGCCTTTATCTAAGAGATAACCCTATTGGTAGAATGACCAGAATTCCCTCTCTACTCTAATCGAGGCAACCCCAACAAGGTTAATGTCATATTCTTGGTGTGATAATCCAATATAGTATGATAAGGTGACATCCAATCCATACCCAAGATAACATCAAAGTCTACCATATCGAGAAGTAGAAGGTCCACACTAGTCTTAAGACTCCCAATGGTAACCACACACAAACAATAAACATGGTCTACTATAATAGCATCTCCTAAAGGTGTGGACACATACACGGGGCACTCAAAGAATCATGGGGCACAACCAAATATGAAGCAAAATAGGAGGACACACATGAATAAGTAGAACCCAGATCAAATAGAGCTGAAACATCTCTACTGCAAACTAAAACTGTACCTGTGATAATGGTGTTAGAAGACTCAACCTCAGGCCTCGCTTGAAAAGCATATCATAGGGGCTAGGCCCCACCACTATAGAAGACATCTCTAGAACGGGCCCTAGCTGGCTGGTCTCCACCCCTAGCAGCCTGAACTCCATCTCTGATGGCTTGACCACCACCTCTGGCTTCCTGGAACCTGCCTTTAATGGGTTAAGTAGGTGGTGAAGCACCTGGTGCCAAGACCATGGCACGAGAACCCTGATGCTAAGAACTGCTCGATGCAGAAGGAAAAAATATAGCAATGTGCCTCGGATCACCACAAGTATAACAGGACCTTGGCTTCTATGACTACTGGCCCTAAAACTAATCCTGTCCACCCGAGTAACCACCCTAAAAGCTCTGGAGTGGAGGTGAACTAATAGGAGCTAATAGGGCACTGTAGGCTAGCTAGTCGGGATAATGCATATGAAGGCCACGACCACCTGAAGTACCATGATATGCCTGGAGTGCTAAATGAAACATCTTGGGAGGATGGCCTCTACCAAAAGTACCCTGGCCTCCAAATGAGGCTCCACTGAATCCACCGAAGTGATGAGGCCTCTTGTCAGACCCCTGACTACTCCCGTGAGCTAGAACCATCTCGACTCGCCTAGCAATATTGGCAGTCATTTGAAAAGAAATCTCACTCTTAGTCTCCTTAGCCATCTACAATCCGATAGGCTGAGCAAGTCCCTCAATAAACCTCCTCACCCACTTTCTCTTGATAGGAAGAAGAGGAATAGCTTGACGGGCCAAATCTACAAAATGGGTCTCATATTGAGTGACGATCATACTACCCTGCTGGAGATGCTTGAATTGCCTGTGATAATCCTCTCTTAGAGTGATAGGAAGGAAATTCTCAAGGAATATCTGAGAGAACTGGTCCCAAGTAAAAGCAGGCGACCTACCTGGTCTGGTTATTACAAATTATTTCCACCACCACTTGGCGGGACCCATCGTCTGAAATACAGCAAAATTGACCCTATTGGTCTCCACCATCCCCATATTCTGGAGCACCTCATGGCAGTGGTCAAGATAATCCTGTGAGTCCTTAGATGGTAGACCACTGAAGTGGAATGGAAAGATCTTGGTGAACTTGTCCAACCTCAATAAGCTCTTAGAATACATAGCTGATCCACCACTCGCCTGTGCCGCAATCACCGACACTACCACTCCGACTTGCTGAGTTGCTGGAGTCTGATACTAGGGAGCCATCTACTCCGGGGTGTGAGTAGTGATACGATCAAATTATACTTTAATTAAATAGTGTAAGGCAGTCTATGTCAAATATAGTAACCCAATAAGGTTGGCATTGAATCCTACAATGAATAGGTGTGAAAAGGTTACTCGAGTAGTGTGCTACTTGACTTAGCTCATAATTCTATTCCGTTAACATAACAAGAGAATGATATGATTGTGAATTTAAGAGATAAATAATTGTAACTTTGAGAATGTATATGATTTGATTAAGGAAACCAAGGTTGCGTCCCCATTAATGAATGTAATACTATCGGTGTTAATATGATATATTTCTAATGGAAGGTCCTTTGATATGCAAATGATTTCTAAATGACTACCCAATACTTTATAATAGTTGAGTAGTATTTTCCCTTTATGATTTTTCCAAATATAAAAGAGTTGCAATTTTAAGAACAATCAATTTATGCCAAGTAGAACCCACTTATTCCTAAGCGATTCTATTAAACAAGAGTTAACATCTTGAGTTATTGATATTAAATTCTGCCAAACCCTAACTCACTTTTCCAAGTAAAGAAAGATTAAAATGGAATAGATTAATGTTTGCAACCACCAACCATAAATAAAGAACAAGAATTGAATAAATATTAACCAACCATTATATATATATTCGATGTTAAACACCCATTAACATTACACCCATCTAGGGTCCACAACCTTAGATTTAAAACTAGCTACTCATACTAAGATACAAGAACAAAATATCTAATAAAGCCATAAAGATTACAAAAATGCAAGATTCCTTCTTCACAAACCTCTAAATAAATGAAGTATTTAATGCTCTCTTAGTAGGACCTTGTTTCAGACTTGAATGCCCCATAAAACCCTAGTTATTCTCTTTATAGTGGACCAAAAGTTGTAGTCAAAATCGAACAAAAATACCCCTTCAAATAGTTTATGCGATCGCATACTGGTCGCAGACCAGTTATGCAGACCGCATATTAAGCACTCCATCACATACATGCTAAATCCCAGATCAGGCTTCAATCACATAATGGTTATGCGGTCCGCATGTGTGTTATACGACCGCATATTCCGTCGTATATCATGTTGAGGGCTGCCTTCTACAGTGGTTATGCGACCATTATATGGCTCGCATATGTGTTATGCACCCACATAATGTACCGTATAGTTGCTTCTTCAGTTGGCCCAAAAGGTTATCTCTGTTTGCGATCAACATGTTAGTTATGCGGTCCGCATGTGAGTTATGTGACCGCATTCTTGAAGCATATTCGTCTTTTTTTGACTTTTTGACTTCTTTTCTATGTTTTCGGGTCATCAAGCTCATGCACTAAAAAAGACCAAACTTGATCAGAATTAAATACAAATACATTAAAAGAAAAATTAATATCTAAGTAATTGGTATCAATTGTGCCGAAATTCTACGGCACGTCAACACCCCCAACATAAACTCTTACTTGCCCTTAAGCAACTAAAACAAAACTATCCTATTGTATACTACTTTTATTTCCGACAATCCACAAAACAGTAGTAACTATAGATGGTTTTGACTGACAGCTAACAAGCATGTGAACCCATTTATTTACCCTTCCTGAAAAATAACTTATCATTCAATCATTAGACTAATTAATTTGTGACCTTAGAGCCTCGACCAAAATGGCAAAATGCTATTCACAGTGAGGTGCACTTGTGTTCTACTTTAAGAACCTATCTTTTGCCAAGACTTGCAATTCATGCGCACTAACAATAAAGAAAATCCCCACTCGCATATATATATATATATATATATATATATATATATATATATATATATATATATATATATATATATATATATATACAGGAAATGCAATCAAAACACTCTAACACTCGGAACGAATGCTACATGATACAAATATCAGTCTATATGCTTGCCCTTATTTTAACTTTGCTGCTATCTTAGGAATGATTGACCGTAGATCACTAAGGACTTTTCACGGGTTATAATGTTGGCTCCGGGATGGGTTGGGTGACTATTTAGGAATGTAGTGGTTATACCCTGCTTGAACTCTACATATATTATTCTCTTTTGCTACATCACCTTTATTTACCTCGGGTTAACGACCTTGAACCACCTCAAAGTATTTCTTTAGTTTTTTACAAGACTCCACTCTTTTCTCTTTCTTTTTTTTTCTTTTCTTTTGGAGCTTGCATTTAATTATATACACAACTTTGTTGTTGTTGCTTCTCTTTTTCTTTATACACACACAGTAGCAAACCTTACCAATTCCCACTTTATAACAGCACCCCCAACTTAGGCTTTAAGCCTCAATCTCACACGTTTAAGAAGGGATGGGTTCAAAGGAAGGAATTACTTTATAGAAAGGGTAAAAGTTTGTAATATGGTAGGCAATTAAAGGTTAAAGGCTCAAAGGGGGTAACTACGGTAATTAATGTACCGGGGAGGTCAATTTAGGAAAAACTGGCTAGTAATCACAAGGAGAGCCTAAGATCATTTCAACATCCAATCATTAACCTGAGAGTCGCACCAAGAAACCAACCAGGCAAGTTCTAGACATCACAAGTTAGACATGTGCATTATTCATACAAATCCTCACACACTCACAACACACGAATTGTTCAACTCAACATAGTTTCAATCCTCAAGTGACAGAAAATAACTCAACACTTCTCAACATATGTAAGATTCTGAATAAGCATAAAGTCAAAGAGCGAGCCTAAAATTCACAAGAATGATTGACTAACACATTCTTTTTGTTTTTTTTTCAAAAGAAGGAAGGGTATCATCTATTTACAACACTTGGCACATGCTTAAAGTTACACGGTCAACACTAACTAAGTCAAAATATTTCATGCTACTACCGTGGTTCTACAATTACACCTTTAGAAAAAAACCCATCGAAGAAAAACCAAAGGGAATTCATTGCTAAACTACAAGAGTTTTATATATACAAACATGGGTATAAGAGTTTTATATACACACATGAGGTACAATAAAATATTTCTACAAAACATGGGTACAAGATTACGATCATAACTACCCCATCCCCAACCAAAGATCATGCATTGTCCCCAATGCATATATAATATAAAGAAAAAACAAAGCTCAGTGACTCCCTGGGGCAAACTAGGTACTCGGGGGAGCTAAAGGATCTGGGACATCTGCAGGATTAGCTGCTGGTAGTGAAACTGTAGCTGGTGGGACCTCGGAATGAATAGTAACTGTCATGACTGGAGCAAGAGGATCCAGCTGCTATGAAGGTATAGCAGGAAGCTCCACCTGCTGGGATGCTGGAGCTGGGGCATAGGAGCTGCTAGCCTTGCCCTGTGATGGCTGAGTAGTCGATGGATGTGCCTTGGCGACCATATCTACTAGTGAATGTTCAATGGTTGTCTGCACAGTTGTTTTTCTTCATATTCTAACATTGTAGAGATAACAAACCGATTACCTTTGTCTTGCTGACCCTTATTGTCCTCACCCAATGCCTCTTCATCCGTCTTCTCATCTCCTGACTCCCCCTCATCTGACTCCTCAGTATCTCCAGATTCCTCATCTGAAGGAACATCAATATGAGAAAGGGGAGACTGAGCCTTGGAGGCCTCAACATGTTGTGCCTCTGGGGCTATCATCAATATCGTGAAGTCAATATCTATGCTTGGGATAGAAGTGTCAGCACTCTACTCTCCATCCTTCGGGAGGAAAGCTGTCAAATCAAACTCCAAATTCTGCATCTTCTACAACACAGCTTTAAAGTCAGTCACATCTATCCGGAGCTGAGGCATACCTCCAACTTCACCCCGCTCAACCTTCTCAAGACGTGCTTCAACGCTCTTGAGGTGATCCTCATAAGTCTGATGTTGCTGCTGAAGAACAGTCACAGAGGATTGTATATGAGTCAAAGCCTGGTGGATGAGGTTGGGAATTTCCTTGATAAGCCTGTCTACCTTAGCATTGGCATGCTGAGCAAGTAGACCCAACTTGGACAGAGCTGGAAATGGAACCTAGGATTGTGCAGTAGAGGGCTGTGGAATAGCTATGGAGGTAGTTGGTGCCTAAGAGGTGGCTGGCAGTGCTGGACCCTCTAATACTGTTGTATTTGCTGGAGGGGGAATGGGAGTCTTAGGCTGAGCTGCAGTTTCCTTTGCTACTGCATCACTGACTCTCATGATGTCAATGTCTTTGGTAGCATTCCTTATTTTGCCTTGCCCAGGCAGGAAAGACACCTTTGCAGCTCAGCAAAGAGCAGTGATCAGGCAGGGGAACGGAAGTGATGTCTGTTTCTGATTTGCCCTGATTCCTATCTCTTGGAATATTATCTCCCTCACATCAATCTTAATCCCTGTCATGATGCACACAATGAAAAGTGTTTTCTCAATATTTATGTCGGTTTCATTTTTGGACGGCATCAGACGGGATATAACAAAGCTGAGCCAGTAGCAACCCTCCCTTGTGATATCCTTCTTGAAAATTTTGTGTTGTGGGTCAATCCAGGATGGTATTCCCTTTGCTATTACTGAGGCAACCCAGGCATGCTCATTATGCTTATTGGCTAACTTGGCGTCATATTCAGCTGTTCATGGCCGCCAATCCTTGAAATATTGTTCATTGATCATCTCAGGACCACAACCCACTTCAACCCCTTACACTAGGACATACTTGGAAAAGATCTTATTGTGCTTCTATGAAGTAGTCCTCGAGGAACCGTATGAAGCATAAAACTCCCTCACAATTATCTCGTTGTATTCATCCGGGACCTCAGTGAAGAACTCCCACTTCCTCTGTTTGATGTTTTCAAGGATGTGAGGATAATGCTCCGATAGCCCATTCAAGCTCAATTGCTTCTCCTCTAAAATGTTCCTCTTTGAAAGTTCTGTTTTGTACAAGAATATGGAGCCCTTGACCCCAAATCGGAGGTTAAGATCCTCCTCCAACTTCCTGCGTGCCTCATCCTGTAGATTAATAGGAGGCCTTAGGTCACTTTGTGATTCCTCCTCTTCAGACTGGGAGGAGTGCTTAGTAGTAATGCGGAGTGTCTGAGATCGTTGCCTTTTTGTTTGTTGTGCTTGTTGGCTAAGATTGGCAGCCCGTTGTTGTCGACTACTGGGCGGTGTTCGTGTTGGATTAGACCTCTTTGGTGCTATGCTTATTGATGAAACATTGTCGAAGTGAGTGAAAGAGCTCAGGGAATGACATCAAATAAAAAAAGAACAAAACAAAATAATTTTTTTACTATGCGATGGGTTATGCGGTCGCATATCAAGTATGCGGACCGTAGATCTATCGCATATGTGCAGAAGTAAAAAGGCAATGGCAGTTATGTGACCGCAAAACCACCACATAAGTGGTTATGTGATCGACCGCATAGGTGTTATGTGATCGCAAAGTGGAAGGCTAGAAAGCCTAAAGGTGCTTCAGTATGCGGAACATATACAGACCGCATAATAGGTATGCGATCGCAAAAACAATCGCATAACCTGTCTAACCTAGGGAAAGATTCAGGGGTCATATGCGATGATTATGCAGACCGCAAAGTGATTATGCATCCCGTAGAAGTCATGTTCCTCGGGAAAATTTATACCCTCCCCTAATTCTTTTCCATTCATTCAAAAACCTAAACCCACTGCGATTAGTTTCACAAGATGGAGAGAGAGGGGTACTCAAACTTCCCCCTCTTTGGGTCATGTCCAAAGAACACAACCAATCCCTCAATTTTACTCCTCACCCAATAAAATCAAAAGCATATACCCTACTATTATGCTAGTCACCAATTGAACCCATAAGCAATTTACCACTATAACCCAATATGGCTAATCACAAGCACAAAGTTTTCATGGCATTCAAGTTAGGGTAGACTCACAAGAGGAAGAAAAAGAAAGAAAAATTTGAGTGAAGAAAAGATAGGGGAACCAAAAGTCATACCTGAAGCTTGATAATTCTACAATGGAACTGAGAAAGCATGTGAGTGGGTTTAAATCCGTTCTCTGGTCCTTAGCAGAATTAAGCGTTATGTTTTCCTTTGTTTTTCTTGTTCTTTGTTTTAGTTCATTGTTTTACCTGTTTTGTTTTTGTTATTTTTTTTCAAATGTGAGTATGTGCAGAGAGTGTTAGGTTTATACCTGGTGGTATTTATGCGACGTGGTAGTTCATCGCATAACATACTATGTGATCGCATAGGTTTTATGCAGTGAATTGATGACTAGGTCGCATATGTGCGGTGAATTGATGACTAGGTCGCATATGTGCTATCTTCGATGCAAGATGCGATCACACACTTGACATGATGTCCGCATAAATGAGAAACGACCGTAAAGTTGCATAGTTGTCGCTTAATTTGGACCTCTTTTTCCTTTAGTTTCTTCAACACTAAGACCCTTTTCATGATATTTTACCTGCACTCTAGCACACACGTCAACTTGCTCAATCTAATCTACATAAATAATAAAAAAAACTACAAAAAAATGTTACCACACATGGGTTGCCTCCCAAGAAATGCTTGATTTAACGTCGCGACACGATGTAGTTTACTTTTTTTGGATTAATCCTTGGTGGAAGCTGTTGTTGGATCATCTCGTTGAGCAATTTGTTCTATCACATGCCTTTCTCCGAAGGTTCTGAGGTAATGTTTGACTCGTTGTCCATTTACCTTGAAGGTCCGAGTCCCATCTTCTAACTCAAGTTCAATAGCGCTATAGGGAGACACACACATAACTTTGAATGGTCCAGACCATTTGGACTTGAGTTTGCCCAAAAATAACTTGATTCTCGAGTTGAGAAGTAAGACCAAGCCGCCTGAATTAAAATCCCGTTTCAAGATCTTCTTGTCATGGACAAACTTCATCTGTTCTTTGTACATGGCTGCACTCTCATAGGCATGAAGATAGAATTCTTCCATCTCATTGAGTTGTGTCATCCTTAGGTTAGCAGCCTTAGCCCAATCAAGATTCAGTTTCTTTAAAGCCCACATTGCTTTGTGCTCAAGTTCCACTGGCAAGTGACAAGCTTTGCCAAAAACCAACGAGTATGGTGAAGTGCCAATGGGGGTCTTGAATATTGTGCGATAGGCACACAATGCATCATCTAGCTTCCATGACCAGTCAATCCTATTTGCATAGACAGTTTTTGCTAGGATATTCTTGATTTCTCTATTCGACACTTCAACTTGACCACTCGACTGAGGATGATAAGGTGTATCCACCTTGTGCTTTACACCATATTTTTCAAGCAGCCCAGCAAAAGCCTTGTTACAGAAATGAGACCCACCATTGTCGTGCCCCATTTTTCTCGCGAAATCGGGTTTATGACATTTGGGAGGACAACTCATTCCTTTTGGGAATTGGTTGGGAATTGGGGTTTGATTTGAAGAGTCACCACCTAATGACTAGGGTGCATTAGGACACCAAGAAGGTTTGATTTGAGTAACCAGAGATTGGGTAAGAGCTTGAAATTATTCCAAGTAGAAGGTGTTAGGCACCCCTCAGAATCCATTAGTATGGTTCCCGGCCAGACTATTATTGTGAGTTTAGGGTACAATTAACATGTAGACAAATAAGGCTCAAATAAGAGGGGATTTCACATAATGGTTTACAAATAAACAAAGTTGGAAAGAACAATTAGAAAAACCTAATTTTTTAAAAGAAAGAGCTGATGTTCCTAAAAAGAAGTAAAGAAATAAAGGGAGAGGAGTCCTAGGTTTATTAAAAATATGGATCACCCCACACAATGCCCGGTGATCACTCTTGACCGGTTACACATGACATTATTGCGTGGTCATCATATCCATATCTACCATTCCCACCCCGTTAAGGTATTTAAAGCGCAGATGGTCTCGATTACTTATTACATGCTATTACATGTCTCAATCCTATCAGTCTCGGAGGCACTTAGGACTACTAATCCTAAAAGGGAGGGATATTGGGCTTATTTGAGGTTTCAAAAAGCGATATACAAAACACATATTTCACATTTAGGGGGAGCATATAAACAAACACACTTCCTTGCACAGAAAAAGCATATAATTAGCATGACTTTCACATACTGGTTAAGGTCTGATTAAATACTAAACATGAGAGAGCTTAAAGGTTGAGGCAGACTGATTTATTAATAATTCAGATAGGAAGCCCAACTCAGGCCTGCCTGCTGGTTGTAATTAATAGAACAGATTCAGTTTAATTATTAGCCTATGGCTTGCCTAAGTGTTAAGATAGGGTCCTATAGGCATGATATCTACTGAATTCAGAAAATAGTAAATCTTGAAATAAAATGTTTGAATCCATACTCGTTAAACTTGCTAAGTGAGGGAATCAGATTATTAAAAGAGAGGCCAAATTTAGATGAACTGATTATAAGCTCTGAAACTGACAGTACCCCTTATTACTAGTTTTATATCTAACAACGGGTGATGTGAATCAGATTCAATTAGAAATTCCTATAGGCATGCTCTCTATGCGTTGCTGACTTTAAACCTTTGTAGACATGGTAAAAAATGTAGAAGCCTTATAGACATAGTATCTAAATGCATAAGACTTGTTTTAAACCTATAAACATGGCATCTAGCTTGCATAATTTATTTGAGACCTATGAGCATGGTATCTAGATGTAATTGGATATGCAGAATTGAACAATTCTACAAGCATAATTTCTATATAAATTTTGAATGTGCAGAATTCAGAACACCTATAGACATGGTTTCTATAAGAAAATTGGACATGCATGAATGTAGTAGTCCTATAGTCATGATTTCTATATGAAAGTTGGAGATGCAGAATTCAGGATGACCTATAGGCATGATTTCTATATGCATTTAAATATGCAGAATTCAAAATACCTATAGACATGGTATCTACCCTTTGCATACATGGTTACCCACCCTTTTTCACTAACCATCCCCAAGTGTTTATTACAACTTATTACAAACCAGATGAATAAGAAATTACATCATAAAAAGTAAAAAAAAGTACAATCAAAGTAGATCCTAATTCAGACTTCCTGTCTAAAATATGAGATAAACCAACTCAAAGACCACTGATCCAAAGCCTTTCTCCAATCTGAGTGTGTCAAAGTTCCCTAAGAGCCTCAATAGGACTCCGGGCAATGCTCACACCCAAATTGTATTATCAGAATGGGGACAAGTGCAGTGTGGAAGGGTCATCCCTCAAGTGTCCAAGTTCAGAGGGAGTTTAATGGGTCCCAAGGCAAGTCTCACAAGAGGGGGGGCAGAACTTAAAGACTAAGAGAGAGTGCAACTGCAGAGACAGATCTTGAAGAACTAGGGAAGTAAAGGAAAAGGGAAAGGGGTGCTGGGAAATAGTTACAGAATTAACAACTTTACACAAAAAGGATTCAGGGGTTGGGACTGATTACAGAGAGCCCTTGTGCTAGGGCATTAGTTGATTCTGGGTATGCACATCAACAGAGAATGATGTTATGCTCATAAAATCAACTAGAATATACATCATACAATGATAACATGAGGTTATGATCCCGGGTGATCAAGTGTGAGTCATAGACAATAATAATTTAATGTTTTCATGCCTCAAACAACCATCAGCGTCAAACATACTTAGAATACGCAATAGAAGACAGAGCATGCAGAAGGAAAATGCTAAGCAAGTACTGAACTAAACACATAAGTAGGAAGCCAGGAGGAGAGAGATATTAAATAAACACATAGTTGTGATGTTGAATCTTAATTAGAACATACCAGTTCAAAGATAGCAAATAGAGAAAGAAGTAGGTAGCAGGACTTGAAAACAGGCCACAAGTGAGAAGAGAGAATACTTTTAGGTATCAGTGTAAGTTCAGAAAAACTATGAGTGTTCGTGTTTATAAAACTAACAGTCTTCGTGTGTTTTGTGTCAATGAATGAGTAAAGTATTTATAGTGTAAAAACAGGTAGAAAATAAGGTAAAGATTGTAGTTCAGAAATAATTAGGGAAATATGTCAATTAAAAATCAAATTAGTATCAAAGACTTCCTTTAATTAAGGAATAAAATCAAACGGTAGCATGCAAGTGCTAAATAAGGGAAGAAATCACATAGGGCTGAACATGACCAATAAGGAAATATTTCCAGCATAGTACGAGTACATAGTAGGTAATAGAGGCTAGGTTCATCAAACTCTAATCAAGGAAAAGTCTGTAAGAATCCCATATCAATGTAATCAAGGTAAGGGGATCAAATCAACTTAAGTAGAAAAGGTAGGGGTTGGAAGTTCAATGGAAAATATTCCAACAAGTCCAAGAAACAAGGGAAATCAATATAATAAGGAAAGAATCAATTACAAGAGTACAATTAGAATTACAGAGAGATTTGAAATCAGTCCACAATCAGGGGTTATTTTGAGAGGGAAATTTAACCTAAAGTGCATAAACGTTAAGCATGCGAGGCTGAATTTTAAGACAAAGAAAAGTGTCATGCAATTGCAAAAAATCAATAAGTAGTAGACTGTAAGAACATGGTAGTCACATGGTAACTCAGCAATGGATAAGAGATGGAGTATCAAATAGCATACAAAGGGTCCAGTAAAAAGACCTTAGAATCATGTAGTAGGGAAGCAGAATCATACAGAGAAACAAGGTTGAAACAAAGATTTCGAAGCTCAATCGAGCAGTAGATGAAATAATTTTAGAAAATCGAATAGGTCCAAAGAAGTTAAGGTTTTGAAATCAAACAAGTTTAGAGATGAAGAACAGGCAAATCAGATAGTGAATAGTTTCAACACTCGAATGAAACCCCCAAATTTTAGGGTTTTGCACTCAATCGAGTGAAAGGACAAGTAATCAAGGCAAAAATACTGTCGAAATAACTTCAGAAATCTCATAAAGAAATAGAGACTTTTAACATGCATCTTTCAGTAGAAGAAACACATAAGAATCGAAGTAGAAGAAACAACATAAGCAATATAGTAGAAGAAACGACATAAAAAATACAGTAACATAATAGAAGAACACCTAAAGAAACATTATAGCAGAAACACAGATGCAGTAGAAGAAATAACATAAGAAATACAGTATAAGAAATAATAGAACATGCTAAAAAATCAGACAAACTTAAAGGATAACTTAACGAAACCCTAAATCAGAAAAAGATGAAGGCTCTGAAGGTGTAGTTTTGAAAGAACTTTGAGAAAAAATGTTTACGAGCTTAGAGAAAACACAAATATGCAACGCATCTACAGAATCGGAAAAACCTCGAAGGGTTAGGGTTTCAGAAGAACCCAGGTATTGAGAAAGGCTTGGAAAAGTCAATGATCTAAGCCGGAGAAGTCGAGATCAAGCTCGAATGACCATGGCTAGCCAGAGCAAGGTCGGAGACGGCCATAGAACTCGAATCAAACAAGGTATGGGCCAACCTTTTTCGTGGTCAGGCCTTGAAACTTCAATAACAGGCATGTAAGAGCTATAAGAGGCCGGTATAGGATTTCCAAGGCCTTGGAAGCCATGGATTCTGGTGGTTTTAGGGCGGAAGTGGAAGGAGGCGGCTAGGGTTTCTGAGAGAGATTAAGAGAATGGGGGATTCAAAGGTGGCTGGGGATGTAAAATGGCTAGGGATTGGGGGTAATGGGTAATTAAAAATGAAAAGATTGAAACGTGGTCGTTGATCATTTTTTACCAGTGGCCTGGATTAAACAGGGAATCCGGGCGGGTTATGTAGAAGGGTCGTGGGTCTGGTAGATTAGGTAGTTGGGTTGGGTAATTTTATTTGATATTGGGTTTAATTAGGGGTGCCAAATCTGGCTAAAACTAAAATGCAGATGCGCTAATAGTTAAATAGCCATTTCGCCTTTATTTATTTTATAAAAAATAATAAATAATTTCTGTAACCAAATTAAAGGCACTAAAATGATTAATAATATATAATTATTAAATTAAAAATACTAGAGTCAATTTTATAATTACAAACACAATTAAACCTTAAAAGAGGCTAATATTGTAATTATACACAATTTAGCTTTAAAAATACTAAATAAATTTGTAAAAATATGGAAAAAATTATGTTAGCTATATTTTAGTATAAATGTGAGAATCCAACAAATGAATCACCAAAATGATAAATTTGGGGATAATTATTGGGTTTTTCTTGATAAAATAGGGCAATAAATTAATTTAAAAATCTTTGAAAAAAATAAGAAAAAATAATAAAACACTGGGATATACTTATATATACATATATAGGCTATTTTTGAAGGTATTTTGCATATTTAAAAATACAAGAAAAATTGGGTATCAACAGCTGCCCCTCTTTACCCGGAAAGGATGAAAGAGTTGTCGGGTAAAGATATGATGGCCAATTTTGACTGAACGAAATGGTTTGAAGAGATTTGGCCGCGCTCTGGCTTTTGAGCTACCTACCTATCTCTTGTCTTACAGGAATAAGGCCATATGTAATTCAGGATCCATCGGCGGAGTATGCCGAGGGAGCCTTTTCAAGCACGAACGCAATATTCAGGATAGGGCTGCGGGAACTGGAGCGGAATCGCTCCTACCGAGATGGGCTTTGCTCGCCGATTTACCTACAAATAAGCAAATACAAGCGTATATTGTGCATAATTTTAAACGTGATGCAAATTTCCGTCATATCATGAATGTTGTCTTAGGGCGGTTAGGATGACGTCCTCAGACCATGACGTCCTGAGCCATGAAGCGTATGATAAAGAATTCGCAGGCCATGAAATGATGCTCTCGGGCTATGAGAATGATGCCTCCGAACCATGATGCCTTTGAATAATGATATGCAAACGATTAAAGGGATTCTCAGGCCATGGCATGATGTTCTCGCGCTATGTAAATGGTGCCTCCGAACAATGACGCCCTTAGATAATTTGGCGATCTTTTAGCCCATGAAATGCAGTGTTTGGCGATCTTTTAGCCCATGGAAATATGGCGATCTTTCAGCCGTGCAAATGTGGCAATCTTTCAGTCGTGCGAATGAGGCGATCTTTCAGTCGTGCGAATGTGGCGATCTTTCAACCATGCAAGCATAAATAAAGTGGTGATATTTCAGCCATGCAAGCATAAATAAAGTAGCGATATTTCAGCCATAAAATTGTAAATGAAGTGGCGATATTTCAGCCATACAGAATGTAAAATAAAGCGGCAATATTTCAGCCATGCAAATGTAAAATAAAGCGGCGATCTTTCATCCATGCAAGCGTAAATAAAGCGGCAATCTTTCAGCCATGCAGATGTAAATGAGGTGGCGATATTTCAGCCATGCAAGAGTAAATAAAGCAGCGATCTTTCAGCCATGCAAATGTGAATGAGGTGGCGATCTTTCAGCCATGCAAGCGTAAATAAAGCGGTAATCTTTCAGTCATGCAGAATGTAAATGGAGATAGTGTTTAGTCTCGGGAGGCAGAATGGTAGCCTTATGCAATGCAGAAAATACAGATGGAGACGGTGTTTAGTCTCGGAAGGCAGAATGGTAGCCTTATGCAATGTAGAAAATGCAGATGGAGACAGTGTTTAGTCTCGAAAGGCAAAATAGTAGCCTTACGCAATGCAGAAAATGCAGATGGAGACAGTGTTTAGTCTTGGAAGGCATAATAGTAGCCTTATGCAATGCAAAAAATGCAGATGGAGACAGTGTTTAGTCTCGGAAGGCAGAATAGTAGCGTTATGCAATGCAAAAATAAAAATGAAGTGGCAAATGGTAACAGAGTTTCTTAGCTGATAGCAAGTTACGATGTCGGGATCACTGGGGATATTGTGATATAGGGGATATCACTGGCGTGTTTGGATGGCCAATACCGGTAATGTGATGATCCAAAGGGGTCATCACCGTATTTTTCCCTTCCTCCGCACTTCCGAGGCATTGGAAACCTCGTTGGTGGTTACCTCGATTTGCGTGTGCAGTACGAGCACAAAGCCGGAAAGTTTTTATGTTAAAATATGTGAATTCTGTGAAAAATTTGAAGAATTATGATATTAATATTAATATAGTTGACTTTGGTCAACATTTTGGGTAAACGGACCCGGACCCGTGATGTGATGGTCCTGGGAGGTCCGTAGAAAAATATGGGACTCGGGCATGTGCCCAAAGTCGAAATCCGAGGTCCAGAACTCCAGTAAAAGAATTTTTCTGTTAAATTGTTATATTAAATTATAAAGGAAAAATATAAATGAAAATGAGTCAGAAAATATAGGTATCAGGCTCGTATTTTGGTTCCGACGCCCGGTACAGGTTTTAAATATGCGTTAAGCCTTTCTGTGAAATTTGGTCGAAATCGGACGTCGTTTGACGTGTTTCGGACTATGAGTTCCAAGTTTGAAAGTTTAAGAACTTTAAATTGAAAATCATGAGTTTTGAGGCTCGATTCTATGTAAATGATGATATTTTGGCGATTTGATCGTGCGAGTAAGTCCGTAGGATATTTTTGAGGTTGTGTGCATATTTGGTTTGGATCCCCGAGGGCTCGGATGAGTTTTGGATAGGTGTCGGATTGCATTTCTCATAGTTGAAAACCTGTTGTGCTTCAGTTCTGCAGGCTTCGCAATTGCGAGCTTTCTATCGCAAATACGATCTTTCACTTGGGAAGCATCTTTTGCAAATGCGAAGAAAAGTATCGCAAATGCGATACCAGCCGTTAAACCCCAGTCTTCGCAAATGCGAACAATTGTCCGCAAATGCGGATAGGGATTTTCGCAAATGCGAACAATAGTTCGCAAATGCGAGTTTCCCAGTGTCCTTCAGAGTTCGCAAATGCGAACTCGACTTCGCAATTC
>MU694371.1:49095-62641 GCA_026770625.1 Nicotiana glauca | reverse complement strand
TGTGTGGATCGGGTTGCACGCCGCAACAGTGTGATGATGAGTGTAGTTTTCTATATGCCAATTTTGTATGTCCTGCTTCCTATTTTCTAAGGAAAGTCCGTATTAGTGCGGGGGTTAGTTAATTCCTTCCAGAGTTCTATTTCCTGTTGGTGTTGTGTTCGAATTGGTGGCCTATTGGCACATTGTGGCGTCATATGAGATTGTGATCGCATTCAGAGTGGCTTATTGCCTGAGCAGTTCGTACTTGGTGAGACGAGACTATTAGACTTAGGACCAATGCAATTGGGTTATGTGAAGTGAATTAAGGAGCTAAGATCATTAGATGGTTCAGAAAGAGGAAATGACACATGTCAGCGGATAGACCCAATGATTTGTTGATTCAACAGTTGGTTATGAATTTCAGCATCCTCTCTTCTGCCGTGTCGGTGTTGTAAAGGTTCGAGCAAGACCCATGTAGGTCAGGAGGTGCAATTGGAGCATCGGATTCGTGGAATTTCGATTAATTCAAACAGAAATGTTATTGTGGTCCTATGAATAAAATGATGCAAATTGTGAATTCAGCAGAGTTATGTAGTCATGTTTGAGTACAGCGTATAGTGATTGATACGGTGATCGTATGTTGGAAACAGGCCTGGCATAGAATTTCGGATGTTGGAATTGGGCTCTAAGGCTTATTTGTTTGAATAAAAGGGAATATGTTCAGAATTTATCGAGCTAATGTGCTCAACTGAGTTGTGATAGCACGGGAAGGTGCACGAGGTGCTAAGCAATGATTTCAGGCTACTTCAGTATAGTTCTCAGCACGTTCGAGGACGAACGTATGTTTAAGTGGGAGAGAATGTAACGACCCGACCGGTCGTCTTAAGTACCAGCTCTCCGTTCAGCAGTCGGAGGCCATAAACAGCTTCATATCGAGTATTATGACTTGCTCGCATGGTCGGAATTTAAATTCAGGAAGATCGGAACTAAATTTAGATGAAAATTCTCGTTTGAGAAGCTTAAAGATGAAAGAATTAACTAGGATTGGATTTTTGAGTAAACGACCTCGGAATCAGGATCTGAAGGTTCTAGCAGGTTCGTATGATGATTTCGGACTTGGGCGTATGCCCGGTTCGGGTTCTGGATAACCCGGGAGCGTTTTGGCGCCTATTGTGGAAGTTAGAATTTTAAAAGAAATTTCATAAGTTTGGCTTGAAGATGATTTCAGTGTTATCGATGTTCGTTTGGAATTCCGAGACTGGGAGTAGCTCCGTATGGTGATTCTGGAGTTGGGAGCGTGATCAGAAATGAATTCAGAGGTCTGTAGGACATTTTGAAGCCATTTGGCTAAAGATAGAAATTTGAATGTTTTTTGGAAGTTTGACCGGAGGTTGACTTTTTGATATCGGGGTGGGAATCCAATTCCGAAAGTTGGAGTAGGTCCGTAATGTCAAATATGACTTGTGTGCAAAATTTGAAGTCCATCGGACGTGATTTGATAGGTTTAAATATCAGAAATAGGAGTTGGAAAGTTTAAAGTTCATAAAGAGTTAATTGGAGTGAAATTCGTGATTTTCATGTTGTTTGATGTGATTTGAGGCCTCGAGCAAGTCCGTAATGTTTTTTGGGATTGGTTGGTAGGTTTGGTTGAGGTCTCGGGGGCCTTGGGGTGAGTTCGGGTGGCCAAATGGAGAGTTTTTTGGACTTATGAAATTTTAGGCCTGCTGCTTCTGGTATTTTCGCTTCTGCGGTTTTGGAGCCACATAAGCGGAACCGCAGAAGCGGCTCGGCAGACGCAGAAGCGGAAAGTGGATGTTTGGCCAGGAACCGCAGAAGCGGATTTTGTTTCGCATAAGTGAAATCGCTTTTGCGATGGGTAGATCGCAGAAGCGGTTGGTCGGGTGATTTGAGAGACCGCAGAAGCGGCCTGGATGTCCGGAAATGCGGGACCGCAAAAGCGGTTCCTGGACCGCAAAACCGAAAATAGCTGGGGCAGTGAGGTTGTTTTAAGGCGAATTTTGAGTTCATTTCTCCCATTTTCATCATGGCTTGGGCAATTTTGGGGAGCCTCAAGAGAGAGTTTTCATCATCAATGAGGAGGTAAGTTATCCCTGTCACTTTTGAGTTGAATATATCAATTATATACGGATTTAAGCATGGAAATTAGAGTAAAATTGGGGTTTTGGTTGAAAACCTAGAAATTGAATTCTTAGAATTTAGCCACGAATTTGAGCATGGAATTAGGAGTAAAATATATATTTGAGTTCCTAAGGTCATGGGTAACCTTTATCTCTGAAAAATTTCGGATTCCGGACACGTGGGCCAAAGGGCATTTTGGTCATTTCACCAAACGGAGTTCAGAAATTGTATAATTCGAATTGTTAGCAAGTATTTGAGTATATTCTCATTAGGTTGCCGTTATTTGGCTAGTTTTGGAGCTTTGCGCGTTGGTTCAAGTCTTCGGAGGAATGTAGATTGCCGGTTGCGGATCGTCAGAGCGAGGTGAGTCTCCTTTCTAATCTTGTGAGGGGGAATTTACCCCATAGGTGAAGTGAATGATTTTGTGCTCCTAATTGTGGGGGCTACGTATGCACGAGGTGACGAGAGTCCGTGCGTAGCTACTATTATGATACTATCCGGGTAGTCTAGGATCCAAAAGCATGTTATACTTGGATTAATTGTGAACCCATTGATGGCTTGAAAAGTATACTTGGATCAATACTTTGCCGACTGACTATGAACCCCAATAGCTTCCCAGGCGGGACACCAAATGCACATTTTGCAGGGTTGAGTTAAAGGTTGTAACTACGGAGCCTCTAGAAAAACTTTCTCAAGTATCATGTCATGAAATATGGTAGTCATTGCCTTTATGATCGCATCATCTATGATCAGACTACTTCTTTGACTTTATGATCACATCATCTACATATACCTCAATCTCCTTGTGTATCATGTCATAAAATATAATAGTCATTGTTGGCATCCAATTTTGTCCCTCTTTTCTTCTAAATTGTTTACTTGAGCTTCTAATATCAGTAATAATGCAAGAATAGTTATTTTACCATTTTTAGCACAAACTAGACCTAATTATTATTATTTATTTACCTAATATCATTATTACTAGTATTATTAATATTACTACTACTATCATTGAAATAAGTACTAGTATTAATACATTATGACTACCGCTATGTACTATTATTATTAGTATTGATATTAATTCGATGTTAGTGTTAGTGTTACAATTATTACTACGACTACGCGCAATATTTTATTAGTAGTATTATTATTTTTTATCATGAAATTATTACTATTTTTTGTCGTTATTGCTATTAGTATTACAATACTAATACTATTGTTGCTACTACTACTAATAATAATAATAATTATTATTATTGTTATTATTACTACGTTTACTTCTATTAATAGTAGTACCGTAACTAACATTGTTATTACTTTATTTTTATCAACATCTATTTAATATTATACCCACTCATTTGTCATCTTCTCCATTTTTTCACAAAAAAGTCAAAATATGCCTTCTTTCACCAAAAACAAACGTCCCCCTTCCCTTTCTATCCTTTTCAACCCTTACCCAACCTTCTCTCTTTCCTTTCGTCTTTTCCATACCAATCCTATTGATGTTACTACTACTATTATTATTATTACTACTACCATTATTATTATTATTATTATTATTATTATTATTATTATTATTATTATTATTATTATTATTATTATTAATAATAATAATAATGCTATTGCTATCATCTTTATCATTCATACTGTAATCGTATTTATTGTTCCATTTCACAAAAAGCTTTTTTATTTCTTTCATATCACTAGTGAAAATATTTTTTGCAATAACTTTTAAATATTATGAAATTATATTTCATAAATATTGTAGTATCTTACAATTAATATTTTATTTAAATATTAATAATTGTGATTAGGTATAATAAATAAGTTAGTTACTTATTATTATTTTAATATTATTGTTGACTATTAGAAGCCCAAAAAATTTGTAAGAAAAAAAGAAAATTAGGCCTTATTAGTAGCCCAATATTTTCTACTAATTCTACAGGCCCAAATTACTCTAAATGGCCCACCAATTTTACCCAATCTGATGAAAGATCAAATGACCAACTTTTTTGTTCTAGATTTTTTTTTTTTTAAACAACAATTACTTTTGTACCTCTCATTAATGTAGTCAAAAGAATAGCCACCTTCTTTTTCACGTGTAAAGTTATCCATTTCCTCACAAAAACTTTTTGACTTTCCAAATCATATTGTCTTCTTTTCAATTAACACAATCTTGCCTACTTTGAATTTCTATGGCAGATATTATGTCACACCATTTGGTGAAACTTAGGTAGAACGGTAGCACTACCATTTCAATTTCTTTTCTTTTTTTTTTGAAATTCAAAATCACCAAAATTTCCACCAAATTATCTCCCTTTTGGATTTCAAATATTTCATTTAATTATAATGAATTTTCTCTTCAAATTTCAGCACTAAACTTTGACCAAATCTAAAAAGTTTCACCAATTTTCTTTCTCTTCACGTGAACAAATCTCCTTCACCCACAAAATTTTTGCTTTCCAGAAAAGTTTGGCATTTTATCTCAATTTTTATCTCTTTCCTAAAAGTTTCACTATCCTTCTCCCTCTCTTCAAAAGTCTTTCCATTGCCAGAAAGAGATTAGACAATTTGAAAATCAACTGCCTCAAACGACTTTTTTGAATCAAAATACCTGTGATTTCCTCTGATTTCTTTTGAAATTCAAACCAAAGCCTGGCTATTTCCATCTATAAATACTTCCTTAATGTTCTAGCCGAAAAGTGGAAAAAAGAAATCCCGAAAAACTTAGTTCATGTCATACTCTACTTTTCTTTTAATATCAAGCTTTATAATTTGTGGCTCAATATTTTGTCTTTATTTTTACATTCTCGGCAAATAAGAGGTGGTAGATCTGAAATGACCTCGTCAGTCCCAGTTCACTGCCTCGAAGAAGGTCAGCAACCTCCTCTTTTTACTTTCGATTCAAGTATTATTTAGTTGTAATCCTTGCTTACAAATGTGTTAGTTTTATGTATTTTTAGCTGCTCCGAAGCCTTAAAATTGAAAGTTAATTTAGAATATGTTCATGTATGTTGACTGCAATGTGTAAATGATTGAAGCTACTTCGCTACTTTTCCTAGTAATCTATTTCATGCTCCAAGATATTCCGCTATTTTTTTCCCTTTCTTTGCATGTACACTTTGGAGAAAATGGAGTCTTAATTCGAGACTCTCGTAATGGAGTCTCATAGAGACTCAACGCTACCCTACCCGAGCATGGAGTCATCATATACCATATTCCATAGATGCACCAAACAACAAAAAAACAAGTGAAATGCTTGGGGGCGCCTACAGCGTTCTTATTCTCTTTTATTATTTATTGTACCTAATCTTTACTGTTGTTGATATATGTGTGATTGGTGTGCCTCTCAACTATGGATTTAATCATCTAGGTTCTCTATTCTCTAGTTGTGACGACCCAAAGGGTCATCACCTATTTTCTCTTCCATTCCGTGCTTCCAAGGCCTTGAAAACCTTATTTTTACTTGCCTTGTTTTGCGTGCACAGTCCGTGCGCATAGCCGAAAAGCTTATATGTTAAATTCGGTGAAAATTTTCAAAATATGGCTTTAAGATGATTAAAGTTGACTTGGGTTAACATTTTGGGTAAACGGACCCGGACCCGTGATTGGATGGTCCCGGAGAGTCCGTAGAAAAATATGGGACTCGGGCGTATGCCCAGAATCGAAATCTGAGGACCCGAGTGTAACGACCCGACTAGTCGTCTTGCATTTTTGAACCCCTTTCCCTTAAATAAAACTTCTCGCACCTGCTTTAGCTAATTTATGACTTGCGGGGACGGGTGGTTCGGAAGTTAGAAGAGTTTTGAGCAAGAATAGTTGCTTCTTTAAGTTTCTTTAAAAATGCCAAGTTTGACTTTAGTCAACATTTTGGAGAAACGGATCCGAAATTGTGATTTGACAATTTCTAAGGGTCCATGGGAAAATATGGGACCTGGGCGTATGCCCGGAATCGAATTCTGAGGTCCCTAGCCCGCGTAATAAATTTTGTGTAAAATTGTTAAGTTAAAGTTTCAAAAATTTAAATAAACTAAGAAATCAATGTTTTCCTAGGTATCAGGTTTGGATTTCGATTCTGAAACTTGTTAAAAGTCCGAAATATCTGTTAAGACCTACCCGTAAAAGTTGGTGTCAATCCGAGTAGTTTCAGGGCGTTTTGACCCGTTGGAGGAGAATTAAGAACTTGAAGTTCAATAATTTGATTCATTTGGTTTTGGGGTTGATTCCTCGATTTAGCGTTGTTTTGAGTGTTTCGAGTGTTCGAGTAGGTCCGCCTTATGATTTCAGACTTGTCGCTATGTTCGGACGGGGCACGGGAGCCCCGAGCGTCAATCGAGCGAGGTTTGAGCGAAGGTAGAAATTGGAAAATGACTGAAGCTTGCTGCTTCTGTCATAACCGCATCTGCGGTTCTTGGACCGCAAATGCGGTCATGTGATCGCAGAAGCGGAGAAGGGGCAGGCCAGGGGAAACCGCAGAACCGGCCCAAGGACCACAGAAGCGGTTCTGCCTATGCGGCCCCCAGACCGCAGAAGCGGTCCAGCCCCGATTTCCAAAAGCCGCAGAAGCGGAAATACTTCTGCAGATGCGAAAATAGCTGGGGACAGAAGGGTTCATTTAATACGAGCTCAAGCTCATTTCTTACATATTTCTCTCAACACTTAGGCAATTTTGGTGATTCCAAAGAGAAGGTTTCAACATAACATTGCAAGGTAAGTAATCCCCACTCACTTTTAATTCAAATACATAACATTAGGTAGATTTAACACTAAAAATTAGATAAAATCAAGGGATTAGATATAGACCTAGGGTTTAATAAAAAAACTAAGATTTCATCATGTAATTTTCCATGTAATGAACTAGAAATCATATATTTGTGATCCTTAGGTGATAGAGAACAAATTCCTTCGAAACATCTCGGAATCCGGGCACGTGGGCCCGGGGTCGGAATTTAGGAAACTTGTGTTAATGGTTAGTAAATTGCCTAAATGGTTAGAGTTCGATCTTGTAAGCCTTTATTTACTAGTTATTACTTCGTTTGATTAGTTTGGGATTGTTCGGCTTCGAATTAAGGACTTGGTCTAATTCTTGGACATTGGGAGTGCACTTTGAAGCGAGGTGAGTCTCCTTTCTAACCTTGTAAAAGAGAATTGTCCCCATAGGATTGTAAATGAGTAATTGTTGCTAAATGCGGGAGCTTCGTACGTACTAGGTGACGAGAGTCCGTGCGTAGCTACTATATGATAATTGTTCGGGTAGTTTAGGACCCATGTCATGTCTAATTGGGGAATATTTCTTATCTTAAATTGCCAATATGATCATTCATGATTTGCTAGAGACTTGAGGAACTGAAAAGTGAACCTATGAGTTTGTTGAGCCTTGGTAGGAATTTCCTTGTATGTAATTGAGCCTTATGTGCTTTCTTTATATTTTCTAGATGATTATGGATCGGGCGATCGCCTCGGTGAGAATTGATGCATCTATGGTTCGTGTCGCTCGACCATCGGCAGTGCACAATTTATTTTCTGTTGGAGCGGGTCGTCGACCTCGGCATGATTGTGCATGATTTATATGCTTACATTTTGTTATGACATGATCACGCATTTAATATGAAAAAGGGAAAACCGGTAATTTAATTATGTCAAGAACATGAATATGACTCTTTTATTAAACTTGTGTTATTGGATATCCTTCATGCTGTATATCTCACTTTATTATATTATATTATCTTGACCTTAGTAAGTATCAAGTCGACCTCTCATCTCTACTTCTTCGAGATTAGACGGGATACTTACTGAGTACATGTGGTTTATGTACTCATACTGCGTTTCTGTACTTAAATGTACAGGATTTGAGGTAGATGGATCTGGACATCATCCTGGTGCGCATCAGTGATCATGCTTGGGGACTTCTACAGTGAGCTACTTCTCTTTTATGCCGATCCGCAGCCGAAGAAGTCCTTTCTTGTACTTTTTGTTTCTGTCTATCCTGATTTAGATAGTAGGATAGTGTATTATTCTTTTGTGTATATTCTACTAGTCGCCCGTAGGTTGTGACATCAGGTTCTGGCACACACAGTAGTAGACGTTATTTTGGGTTGTATAACTATCTTAATACATTATTGATCTTTACTGGTTTCTAACTTTAAATTGGAAAAATCTATTATAGTGGTTTTTGGCAAAGGTAAAATTAGAATTTAATTATACTTCCGCGTTGGCTGGCCTGACAAATGATGTCGGGCGCCATCATGACCTATTATGGAAAATGGGTCGTGACAACATGGTATCAGAGCACTAGGTTCACGTAGGTCTCACAAGTTATGGGCAAACCTAATAGAGTCTTGTAGATCGGTACGGAGACGTCTGTATTTATCTTCGAGATGCTATAGGGTGTTAGGAAACACTACTCTTTATTCATTTTCCATAGTGTAGTGGTCAGTGTACTATGTTTCCTCTTCTATTCTCTCACAGATGGTGAGGACTCGTACCGCCGACGTTCCGGACCCGGGAGGAGCTGCTCCCCCCGTTGCTAGAGGCCGAGGGAGAGGCCGGGGGAGGACACTGGCCCGTGATAGGGTATGCGGGTGTCCTAGAGCTATTCCAGATGCACCACCAGCAGATCCTACGAGGGATCCCATTGTTGAGGAACAGGGCGAGGTGCTCGCAACTGTGCCTACCCCGGTGGATTTCATGACTGTGCCGGGATTTCAGGAGGTCATGGTCCGTATGCTTCGGTTCATGGAAACCATGACTCAGGCTAGTTTATTTCCAGTAGATCCAGCTACCTCACAGGCAGGAGGGGGAGCACAGACCCCTACCTTAGAGGCTCCAGGTCCTACAGCTGCAGTTTATCATACTCCGGGTGCACTACCCGCGGAGGGAGTTCAGCAAGTTGCTGTAGCAGCACCCCAGCCTAGGCCAGCTGTGGACGGTGATCCGCAAAAATTGTTAGACAGATGGACCAGGTTGCACCCTCCAGTCTTCGGGGGCGAGCGTCATGAGGATGCCCAGGATTTCATTGATAGGTGCAGGGATAGACTGCACAACATGAGGATATTGGAGTCACATGGAGTCGACTTCACTACTTTTTAGCTGGAGGGCAGGGCCCATAGATGGTGGCAGTCTTATTTACTTAGCAGGCCAGCAGGCGCTCCTACCCTCACTTGGGGTCAGTTCACTCAGTTGTTCCTTGATCGGTACATTCTACCCTCTGAGAGGGAAGAGCTGCATCATCAGTTTGAGTATCTGTAGCAGGGTCATATGTCTGTGACAGACTATGAGGCAAGATTCTTTGAGTTGTCTCGCCATGCACTCATGATACTCCCCACATAGGCAGGGAGAGTACGGAGGTTTGTTGCGGGGTTACATCCCCCTATCCGATCGGGTATGGCTCGTGAGGTAGAGATGGGCACTGGATATTAGCTAGTACTTGAGATTTCCCGTAGGATTGAGGGGTAGAGAGCAGATGTAGCAGGATAAGAGGGCCAAATTCTCAGGAGAGTTCAGAGGTGCCCCAGAAAAAAGGCAGAGGTCACTTTGGGAAGGGTCAGCCCAGTAGGCCCCTAGTTCCAGCCCCACCACCGGCCCGGGGTGCTCCAGCGCGCTCCTATTTTAGCGCCATGCCAGAGAGTTCTTACCGCCTGCCGGCTATTTAGGCTTCTTCTAATGGGCCTTCTGGTATTCAGAGTCAGCCATCCGGACAGCAGGACGCCGCACCACGTTGTTTTGAGTGTGGGGACACAGGCTACATGAGGAGATACTACCCCAGGCTTAGGGGCAAGGTAGTACAGCACGGGCAACAGCCCATGAATCCAGCACCAGCGGCTCAGCTGCCTAGAGGTGGAAAGCAGACTAGTAGAGGCCGTTCTAGGGGTAGAGGCCAGAGAGGGAGAGGTCAGCCAGCTACTACTCAGTCAGTTGGAGGCCAGACAGTCGGTGCTCCAGCTAGATTCTATGCTCTTCTAGCCAGGCCAAAGGCATTGGCCTCAGACACTGTTATCACAGGTATTATTTTCGTCAGTGGTAACGATGCATCAGTATTATTTGATCCAGGGTCTACTTATTCATATGTATCGTCTTTGTTTGCTCGTTTCCTGGCTATTTCTCCTGAGCCATTGGGTGTTCCTATTGATGTGTCCACTCATGTGGGTGATTCTGTGGTTGTTAACCGGATCTACCGGTCTTGTGTGATTACTTTTTGTGGTATTGAGACTAGAGATGATCTTCTGTTGCTCGATATGATCGATTTTAAGGTTATCTCGGTCATGGATTGGTTATTTCCATATCATGCCATTCTAGATTGCCATGCCAAGACTGTTTCTCTAGCGATGCCAGGGTTGCCGAGATTGGAGTGGAAGGGGTCCACAGCTGATACGCCTAGCAGGGTCATTTCTTTCCTGAAGGCTCAGCGCGTGGTAGAGAAGGGGTGTTTGGCTTATTTAGCTTATGTGCGAGACACCACCGCAGAGTCTCTGACGATTGATTTAGTGCCAGTAGTTCGAGAGTTCGTCAATGTTTTTCCTTCTGATCTTCCTGGCATGCCTCCGGATCGTGATATTGATTTCTGTATTGATTTGGCTCCGGGCACTCAGCCTATATCTATCCCGCCGTATCGTATAGATCCTAAGGAGCTGAAGGAGCTGTTGGAGGAGTTGTTAGCAAAGGGGTTTGTTAGGCCGAGTGTATCGCCTTGGGGTGCACCAGTGCTATTCATGATGGAGAAGGATGGGACTATGCGGATGTGCATTGTTTAACGCTAGTTGAACAAAGTCACCATCAAGAACAAGTATCCATTGCCCTGTATTGATGATTTGTTCGATCAGTTGCAGGGTGCTAGGGTGTTCTCTAATATCGACTTGAGGTTGTAGACCTCCCCAAGATTTTTCATATTTTTAGCGTAAATATTTAATTTAGGTCTAATATAGCTATTTCAGCTAATTTTGACTCATTCACTTTATTTTCATTACAAAAATGAAAAAAATATAAAAAAAAGATATATAAATTTTAGTTTATGTATTTTTCATAAACTTGAAAAATACAAAAAAAATAGTACCTTATTTTTAATCTTTATATAATTTCGAAAATTACAAAAAAATAGTTTTATTATTGTTTTGTAGCCATTTTAATCTTTTAAAAAAATACAAAAAATAGCACCTTATTTTTAATCTTTATAGAATTTCGAAAATTATAAAAAATAGTTTTATTAATGTTTTATAGCCATTTTAATCTTTTAAAAATACAAAAATAATACTTTATATTTTTATCTTTATATAAAACGAAAATTACAAAAAAACATAGTTTTGTTTTAATTGTTAGTCTCATTCTAATAGTTATTCGCTTATGCAGGATTAATTAAATAAAATCGTGTTTTCACTCTCGGTTCCGGGCAAAGAATAATATTCGGGTTCAAACGACCCATTTTTAAGCCTAAAATTCAGACCTAGCCCATAACAATCCAAACCCACCACACCCTACACATATCACAAGACCATGGGGGACACACAATTTGGGGTGGGAGACACCTTTACTCATTTTAAGGAAGAAAACATGGAGAACAAAACATGGATTAGTGGGGTTTTAAAGGGGGATTTGGACTAACATTTTTTTAGGAGCTTAAGTCTTCATTTTCTAGATATACACGGTCATACACGTGAAATGGGGAGGGAGATATAAGGGAGATAACGAAAAATTCTGGGAGAGGAGGAGAGGAGAGATCTGTACACACTAAATATACAGTGATATACACTAAAAAGAAGAAAAATTCCATACCTCCCCATTCTGCAAGGTAAGTTAGAGAGAGGATAGATAAAAAAAATGGGACCTGGGAGACGGGGTATACACTGGATATATATTCCTTATACACAGGATATACAGGGGCAGTGAGGGACGACTCTCTTGACGGTTCTTATTCTCCTCCATTCTAAAAAACCAGTCCCCCTCCTCTCCTAAAACCCAGCAAAAATAGTCCAAAATCAGCTTGAAAATAGCCAAAAACAACCTCGAAATCAACCGATGTTCAGCGGTTCTGAGGTTGAGTCCGTCGAGGTCCGTCCGATATCTTGTTTGATTTTCTCGGTGTCGCTTCCGCTCGTGGTTAGTTCATACAGATGTACAGCAGATTTTTCTATTATATCGAGGAATATTTAGCTATTAAAAGGTCAATTTCTTGTTCTCCAGTTCTCGAATTTCAATCCATATTATGTTTGCTATAGGGTTGAATTGTTGTGCTATCTATCTTCTCTGGATGAATCTATGATTGGTTTATTGTTTCATTGATTATTTTGACAAATATTTTAGCCTAAATTGTTTGCTATTTCTATTAGTTTGTGGTCATAAGTGTGGTGCTAACATTTTTCTAGTTTGTTACCTCAATTATTTTATCCATTTTGCTTGATGATTAATGTTTCCTAGATTCTCGTTGTATTTAATGACTATTAGATTAATTTCAATTAGTTTGTGTTCATAACGATTAATGTTTTCTAGATTATCGTTCCTAATCCTACTTTGTTTATAATTGAACTTTGCGGCTAAGTTTGGTTAGCCACTCACTGAGCTTTAAATCTGAGTTAAGAACGAATTAACCTTTGTTTGGAATATTAGTTAATTAGATATGGGTTGGCTGATATGTATTGGATGGCCGTGAAGGGATCGAGCTGAACTGTTCTTATTATGTGCTAAATATCTTCGCTAAAATTAATGGTTAGTCCTTTTTGGATTATTGGCTTAGTTGGTATGAACGCATATATGTCTATCAAACCATTTGTCGAATCTGAGATAGAATTATTTTTAAATATCGACTTGAATTGGGAAGTAGAAGTAGTAGTTAATGTTAGGAGAATTAGATTATATAAAAAGACAATGGATCTTAACAAAAATGCAAATAAAATAAGTGTCGCCTCATTCCATAACTGTTAAGCCTTGCAATAATCTTGTAGTAGTCTTCAAAAGAATAATTTACGAATAATGTAGTTGCTTTAGGTTTGCCCTCTTTAAATAATAAATGAGACGAGCCTCGCCAAATGAAACGCAAGCTGCGGGGCCCTCTATATGTGTTTGTAAAATTACTTAGATTTCGGGATGAGCCATTTATCAAAATTTCACGGCCTTACCAAAAATAATGATACGCTAGTCGCTTTAGGCGCGCCTTTAATAATTTACTTTCTTAAACTTGGGTGCACATTTATATGACCCAAATCCAAATCTCAACGGAGTCAAAATGTGTCGATAACCACGGGTACATTGATGTGACGTGGTTCGAGATACGTTTTTACAACGTTGCAATTCTTTGTTAAAATAATAATAATAATAAAAGCGGTAAAGCATTAAAATTTGCACATAAGTTAAAGCATGTTATAAATCAGATAAATAAGCCGAATATGACAGTTGAGTGACCGTGCTAGAACCACGGAACTCGGGAATGCCTAACACCTTC
>MU694371.1:0-34539 GCA_026770625.1 Nicotiana glauca | reverse complement strand
ACATAAGTTAAAGCATGTTATAAATCAGATAAATAAGCCAAATATGACAGTTGAGCGACCGTGCTAGAACCACAGAACTCGGGAATGCCTAACACCTTCTCTCGGGTTAACAGAATTCCTTATCCGGATTTCTTGTTCACGGACTGTTAAACAGAGTCAATAATTTTCTCGATTCAGGATTCAAACCGATGACTTGGGACACCATAAATCTCCCAAGTGGCGACTCTGAATCTCTTAATAAACGAATCCCGTTTTGATTGTCCTTTAATTGGAAAAACTCCCTTTACCACACCCTTCGCGGGGTGCGGTAGCATTAAAAGGAGGTGTGACAGAGGTCAGGGTATCATCATCTGAAGATTCGGGATTCGGATGTTCCAAAAATTGCATTCAGGACTAGGTATGGCCACTATGAGTTTCAGGTGATGTCCTTTGGCTTGACTAATGTTCCAGTGGCATTTATGGATTTGATGAATAGGGTATTCAGGCCTTACATTGATTCTTTTTTCATCGTCTTCATTGACGACATCTTGATATACTCACGTAGCCTGGGGGAGCATGAGCAGCATTTGAGAGTAGTGCTTCAGACCTTGCGAGAGCAGCAGCTTTACGCTAAGTTCTCCAAGTGTGAGTTTTGGCTAGAGTCAGTTGCATTCTTGGGGCATGTAGTGTCAGGGGAGGGTATTAAAGTGGATCCCAAGAAGGTTGAGACAGTTCAGAGTTGGCCACGTCCTACTTCAGTGACCGAGATCAGGAGTTTCTTGGGGCTAGCAGGTTATTACTGTCGATTTGTGCTGTGCTTTTCATCTATTGCATCACCTATGACTAGATTGACCCAAAATGGTGCCCCGTTCTATTGGTCCGATGATTGTGAGGAGAGCTTCCATAAGCTCAAGATTGTTTTGACTACGACACTAGTTCTTGTATTGCCTTCCGGTTCATGGATGTATATAGTGTATTGCGACGCTCATCGCATTGGCTTGGGATGTGTATTGATGCAGGAGGGGCAAGTTATTGCATATGCTTCACGTCAGCTGAAGGGTAATGAGAAAAATTACCCATTGCATGATCTAGAGTTGGCGGCAATTGTTCATGCTCTTAAGATATAGAGGCATTATTTATATGGAGTGTCATGTGAGGTTTATATAGACCATCGCAGCTTGCAACATTTGTCCAAGCAGAGGGATCTCAATTTGAGGCAGCGCAGGTGGCTTGAGTTACTAAAGGATTATGACATTACCGTTCTTTATCATCCAAGTAAGGCGAATGTGGTCGCTGATGCCTTGAGCAGAAAGGCGGAGAGTATGGGTAGCTTGGCATTCATTCTTGCCGAGATGAGACTATTAGCTTTGGACATCCGGTCTTTAGCTAACAGACTTGTGAGGTAGGACATTTCGGAGCCCAGCCGAGTTCTAGCATGTGTGGTTGCTCAATCTTCGTTATTGGGGTAGATTAAGGCCCGACAGTTCGATGATCCACATTTGGCGGTCCTTAAAGAGACGATACATCAGGGAGGTGCCAAGGGGATTTCTATTGGCGTGGATGGTGTGTTACGGCTTCAGGGCCGTGTATGTGTTCCTAATGTTGATGGCTTGAGAGAGAGGATTCTAGAGGAGGCCCACAGTTCGAGGTATTCCATTCATCCGGGTGCCACGAAGATGTATCGTGACTTGAGACATCACTACTGCTGGCGGAGGATGAAGAAGGACATAGTGGAGTATGTTGCTAGATCTTTGAATTGCCAGCAGGTCAAATATGAGCACCAGAGGCCAGGTGGCCCACTTCAGCAGATGCCCATTCCGGAATGGAAGTGGGAGCGCATTACCATGGTTTTCGTGGTTGGGTTGCCGCGGACTCAGCGGAAGGTTGATTTAGTGTGGGTTATAGTGTATAGGTTGACCAAATCGGCCCACTTCATTCCGGTGGTGACTACTTATGCGTCGGAGAGATATGCTCAGATTTACATTCAGGAGATAGTCAGGTTCCACGGTGTGTCAGTTTCCATCATATCGGACAGAGGCCCTAAGTTCACTTACCATTTCTGAAGAGCTGTTCAAAGTGATTTGGAGACCCGCGTAGAGCTCAGCACGGCATTCCATCCTCTGACCGACGGGCAGTCGGAGCGGACAGTTCAGATTTTAGAGGATATGCTTAGAGCATGTGTGATCGACTTTGGAGGGAAGTGGGATCAGTTCTTTCCCTTGGAAGAGTTTGCATACAATAATAGTTATCAGTCCAGCATAGAGATGGCCCCGTATGAGGCATTGTATGGTCGGCGTTGTCGTTCTCCTATTAGGTGGTTTGAACCCGGCAAGGCTAAGTTACTTGGCACAGATTTGGTACAGGATGCCTTGGATAAGGTAAAGGTGATTCGGGAAGGGCTCCGCACAGCTCAGTCCAGGCAGAAGAGTTACGCGGATCAGAAGGCACGTGATGTTTCATTCATGATTGGCGAGAAGGTTCTCTTGAAAGTCTCGCCAATAAAGGGCATTATGAGGTTTGGGAAGAAGGGCAAGCTAAGCCCAAGGTTTATTGGCCCCTTTGAGGTGTTGAGGCGAGTTGGAGAGGTTGCCTATGAGCTTGCTTTACCTCCCAGCTTATCAGGAGTTCATCCATTCTTCCATGTATCGATGCTTCGGAAGTATCATGCTGACTATTCACACGTGTTGGATTTCAGTACCATTCAGCTAGACGAGAGCTTGGGCTACGAGGAGGAGCCAATTGCCATTGTTGATAGATAGGACCACCAGTTGATGTCCAAGAGGATTTCTGCGGTAAGAGTCCAGTGGAGGGGCCAACCGGTCGAGGAGGCAACCTGGGAGTCTGAGGAGGACACGCGGAGCCGATATCCCCACTTATTCAGCAGTCCAGGTACTTTTCTATGTTCGTTCGAGGACGAACGTTTGTTTAAGAGGTGGAGAATGTAACGACTCGACTGGTCGTTTTGTATTTTTGAACCCCGTTCCCTTAAATAAAACTTCCCGCACTTGCTTTAGCTAATTTATGACTTGCGGGGACAGGTGGCTCGGAAGTTAGAAGAGATTTGAGCAACAATAAGTCTAGTTGCTTCTTTAAGTTTCTTTAAAAAGGCCAAGATTGACTTCGGTCAACATTTTGGGGAAAACGGACCCGAAATCGTGATTTGACAATTTCTGATGGTCCGTGGGAAAATATGGGACCTGGGCATATGCCCGAAATCGAATTCCGAGGTCCCTAGACCGAGTAATGAATTTTTGTGTAAAATTGTTAAGTTAAAGTTTCAAAGATTTAAAAAAACTAAGAAATCATTTTTCTCCTAGGTATCATGTTCGGATTTCGATTCCGAAACTTGGTACAAGTCCGTAATATCAGTTAAGACCTACCCGTAAAAGTTGGTGTCAATCCGAGTAGTATAAGGGCGTTTTGACCCGTTGGAGGAGAATTAAGAACTTGAAGTTCAATAATTTGATTCATTTGGTTTTGGGGTTGATTCCTCTATTTAACATTGTTTTAAGTGTTTCAAGGGTTTGAGTGATCTGCCTCGTGATTTCAGACTTGTCGGTATGATCGGACGGGGCACGGGAGCCCTGAGCGCCAATCGAGCGAGGTTCGAGTGAAGTTAGAAATCTGAAAATGACCGAAGCTTGCTGCTTCTGTCATAACCGCATTTGCGGTTCTTGTATCGCAGATGCGGTCATGTGATCGCAGAAGCTGAGAAGGGGCAAGCCAGGGGAAATCGCAGAAGCGGCCCAGGGACCGCAGAAGCGGTTCCTCCTATGCAGCCCCCAGACCGTAGAAGCGGTCCAGCCCCAATTTCCAAAAGTCGCAGATCGGCCATTTTCCGCAGAAGAGGATTCCGCAGAAGCGAAAATAGCTGGGGACAGAAGGGTTCATTTAATACGAGCTCAAGCTCATTTCTTTCACATTTCTCTCAACACTTAGGCGATTTTGGTGATTCCAAAGAGGAGGTTTCAACATAACATTGCAAGGTAAGTAATCCCCACTAACTTTTAGTTCAAATACATAACATTAGGTAGATTTAACACTAAAAATTAGGTAAAATCAATGGATTAGAGCTAGACCTAGGGTTTAATAAAAAAAACTAAGATTTCATCACCTAATTTGCCATGTGATGAACTAGAAATCATATATTTGTGATCCTTAGGCGATAGAGAACAACCTCCTTCGAAAAATCTCGGAATCCGGGCACGTGGGCCCGACGTCGGAATTTAGGAAACTTGTGTGAATGGTTAGAAAATTGCCTAAATTGTTTGACTTCGATCTTGAAAGCCTTTATTTACTAGTTCTTACTTCGTTTGATTAGTTTGGGATTGTTCGGCTTCAAATTAAGGACTTGGACTCGTTCTTGGACATTGGGACTGCACTTTGGAGCGAGGTGAGTTTCCTTTCTAACCTTATAAGAGGGAATTGTCCCCATAGGATTGTAAATGAGTTATTGTTGCTAAATGTGGGAGCTACGTATGTACTAGGTGACGAGAGTCCATGCGTAGCTACTATATGATGATTGTTCGGGTAGTTTAGGACCCACGTCATGTCTAATTGGGGAATATTTTTTTATCATAAATTGCCAATATGATCATTCATGATTTGCTAGAGAGTTGAGGAAATGAAAAGTGAACATATGAGTTTGTTGAGCCTTGGTAGGAATTCCCTTGTATTTAATTGAGCCTTATGTGCTTTCTTGATATTTTCTTGATGATTATGGATCGGGCCAATCACCTCGGTGAGAATAGATGCATCTATGGTTCATGTCGCTCGACCCTCGGTAGTGCACAATTTATTTTGTGTTTGAGCGGGCCGTTGACTTCGGCATGATTTTGCATGATTTATATGCTTACATTTTGTTATGACATGATCACTCATTTAATATGAAAAAAGGAAAACTGGTAATTTAATTATGTCAAGAACATGAATGTGACTCTTCTATTAAACTTGTGTTATTGGATATCCTTCATGCTGTATATATCACTTTATTATATTATATTATCTTGACCTTAGTAAGTATCAAACCGGCCTCTCATCTCTACTTCTTCGAGATTAGACGGGATAATTACTTAGTACATGTGGTTTATGTACTCATACTACATTTCTGTACTTAAATGTACAGGATTTGAGGTAGGTGGATCTAGACATCATCTTGGTGCGCATCAGTGAGCACGCTTGGGGACTTCTACGGTGAGCTGCTTCTCTTTCATGCCGATCCGCAGCCGAAGAAGTCCTTTCTTGTACTTTTTATTTATGTATATCCTGATTTAGACAATAGAATAGTGTATTATTCTTTTGTGTATATTCTACTAGTCGCCCGTAACTTGTGACACCAGGTTCTGGCACACATAGTAGTAGACATTATTTTGGGTTGTATAACTGTCTTAATACATTATTGATCTTTACTAATTTCTTACTTTAAATTGGAAAAATCTATAATAGTGGTTTTTGGCAAAGGTAAAATGAGAATTTAATGATACTTCCGCGTTGGCTGGCGTGACAAATGGTGTCGGGCGCCATCATGACCTATTGTGGAAAATAGGTCGTGACAAGATGGTATCAGAGCATTAGGTTCACGTGGGTCTCACAAGTTATGGGCAAACCTAATAGAGTCTTGTAGATCGGTACGGAGATGTCTGTATTTATATTCGAGATGCTATAGGATGTTAGGAAAGACTACTCTTTATTCATTTTCCATCGTGTAGTGGTCAGTGTACTAAGTTTCCTCTTCTATTCTCTCACAGATGGTGAGGATTCGTACCATCGACGTTCTGAACCTGGGAGGAGCTGCTCCCCCTGTTGTTAGAGGCCGAGGGAGAGGCCGGGGGAGGGCACCGGCCCGTGGTAGGGTATACGGGTGTCCCAGAGCTATTCCAGATGCACCACCCACAGGTCCTACGAGGGATCCCATTGTTCAGGAGCAGGGCGAGGTGCCCGCAACTGCGCCTACCCCGGTGGATTTCATGATAGTGCCGGGATTTCAGGAGGTCATGGTCCGTATGCTTCGGTTCATGGACACCATGACTCAGGCTAGTTTATTTCCAGTAGATCCAGCTACCTCACAGGCAGGAGGGGGAGCATAGACCCTTACCGCATAGGCTCCAGGTCGTACTGCCGCAGTTTATCATACTCCGGGTGCACTACCCGCGGAGGGGGTTCAGCCAGTTGCTGCAGCGGCACCCCAGCCCAGGCCAGCTGTGGATGGCGATCCGCAAAAATTGTTAGACAGATGGACTAGGTTACACCCTCCTGTCATCGGGGGCGAGCGTCATGAGGATGCCCAGAATTTCATTGATAGGTGCAGGGATAGACTGCACAACATGAGGATATTAGAGTCGCATGGAGTCGACTTCACTACTTTTTAACTGGAGGGCAGGGCCCATAGATGGTGGCAGTCTTATTTACTTAGCAGGCCAGCAGACGCTCCTCCCCTCACTTGGGGTCAGTTCACTCAGTTGTTCCTTGATCGGTACATTCCACCCTCTGAGATGGAAGAGCTGCGTCATCAGTTTGAGTATCTAGAGCAGGGTTATATGTTAGTGACCGAATATGAGGCAAGATTCTCTGAGTTGTCTCGCCATGCACTCATGATACTCCCCACAGAGGCAGAGAGAGTACAGAGGTTTGTTGCGGGGTTACATCCCACTATCCGGTCGGGTATGGCTCGTGAGGTAGAGATGGGCACTGGATATCAGCTAGTACTTGAGATTTCCCGCAGGATTGAGGGTTACCGTTTGAGGGGTAGAAAGCAGATGCAGCGGGATAAGAGGGCCAAATTCGCAGGAGAGTTCAGAGGCGCCCCAGCCAGAGGTAGAGGTCACTTTGGGAGCGGTCAGCCCAGTAGGCTCCCAGTTCCAGCCCCACCACCGGCTCGGGGTGCTCTAGTGTGCTCCTATTACTGCACCATGCCAGAGAGTTCTTACCGCCCGCTGGCTATTTAGGCTTCTTCTAGTGGCCCTTCTAGTATTCAGGGTCAGCCATCCAGACAGCAGGCCATCGCACCATATTGTTTTGAGTGGGGGGATGCAGTCCACTTGAGGAGATACTGCCCTAGGCTTAGGGGCAAGGCAGTACAGCAGGGGCAGCAGCCCATGACTCCAGCACCAGCGGCCCAGCCGCCTAGAGGTGGAGAGCATACTGGTAGAGGCCGTTCTAGGGGTATAGGCCATACAGGGAGAGGTCAGCCAGCTACTACTCAGTCAGTTGGAGGCCAGACAGCTGGTGCTCTAGCTAGATTCTATGCTCTTCTAGCCAGGCCAGAGGCATTGGCCTCAGACGCTGTTATCATAGGTATTATTTCCGTCAGCGGTAGAGATGCATCAGTATTATTTGATCCAGGTTCTACTTATTCATATGTATCGTCTCTGTTTGCTCGTTTCCTGGTTATTTCTCCTGATCCATTGGGTGTTCCTGTTCATGTGTCCACTCATGTGGGTGATTTTGTGGTTGTGAACCGGATCTACCGGTCTTGTATGGTTACTTTTTGTGGTATTGAGACTAGAGCCGATCTTATGTTGCTTGATATGATCGATTTTAAGGTTATCTTGGGCATGGATTGGTTATTTCCATATCACGCCGTTCTAGATTGCCATGCCAAGGCTGTTTCTCTAGCGGTTCCAGGGTTGCCGATATTGGAGTGGTAGGGTTCCACAGCTGATTCGCCTAGCAGGGTTATTTCTTTTCTGAAGGCTCAGCGCATGGTGGAGAAGGGGTGTTTGGCTTATTTAGCTTATGTGAGAGACACCACCGCAGAGTCTCCGACGATTGATTTAGTGCCAGTAGTCCGAGAGTTAGTCAATGTTTTTCCTTTTGATCTTCCTAGCATGCCTCCGAATCGTGATATTGATTTCTGTATTGATTTGGCTCTGGGCACCCAATCTATATCTATCCCTCTGTACCGTATGGTTCATAAGGAGCTGAAGGAGCAGTTGGAAGAGTTGTTAGCAAAAGGGTTTGTTAGGCCGAATGTATCGCCTTGGGGTGCACCAGTACTATTCGTGAAGAAGAAGGATGGGACTATGCGGATGTGCATTGTTTAATGCCAGTTGAACAAAGTCACCATCAAGAACAAGTATCCATTGCCCCGTATTGGTGATTTCTCCGATCAGTTGCAGGGTGCTAGGGTGTTCTCTAAGATCGACTTAAGGTCAGGGTATCATCAGCTGAAGATTCGGGATTCAGATGTTCCAAAAACTGCATTCATGACTAGGTATGGCCACTATGAGTTTCTGGTGATGTCCTTTGGCTTGACTAATGTTCCAGCGGCATTTATGGATTTGATGAATAGGGTGTTCAGGCCTTACATTGATTTTTTTGTCATCACTTCATTGACGACATCTTGATATACTCAGGTAGCCTGGGGAGCACGAGCAACATTTGAGAGTAGTGCTTCAGACCTTGCGAGAGCAGCAGCTTTATGCTAAGTTCTCAAAGTGTGAGTTTTGGCTAGAGTCAGTAGCATTTTTGGGGAATGTAGTGTCAGGGGAGGGTTTTAAAGTGGATCCCAAGAAAGTTAAGACAGTTCAGAGTTGGCCACATCCTACTTCAGTGACCAAGATCAGGAGTTTCTTCGAGCTAGAAGGTTATTACCGGCGATTTGTGCTGGGCTTTTCATCTATTGCATCACCTCTCACTAGATAGACCCAAAAGGGTGCCCCGTTTTGTTGGTCCGATGATTGTGAGGAAAGCTTTAAGAAGCTCAAGACGGTTTTGACTATGACACCAGTTCTTGTATTACCTTCCAGTTACGGGATGTATATAGTGTATTGTAATGCTTCTCGCGTTGGCTTGGGATGTGTATTGATGCAAGAGGGGTGAGTTATTGTATATGCTTCATGTCAGCTGAAGGTTCATGAGAAAAATTACCCTGTGCACGATCTAGAGTTGGCGGCAATTGTTCATGCTCTTAAGATATGGAGGCATTATTTATATGGAGTGTCATGTGAGGTTTATACAGATCATCGCAGCTTGCAACACTTGTTCAAGTAGAGGGATCTCAATTTGACGCAGTGCAGGTGGCTTGAGTTACTAAAGGATTATGAGATTACCATTCTTTATCATCCAGGTAAGGCGAATGTGGTCACGGATGCCTTGAGCAGAAAGGCGGAGAGTATGGGTAGCTTGGCGTTCATTCTTGCCGAGATGAGACCATTAGCTTTGGACATCCGGTATTTAGCTAACAGACTTGTGAGGTTGGACATTTCAGAGCCCAGCCGAGTTCTAGCATGTGTGGTTGCTCAGTCTTCGTTATTGGGGCAGATTAAGGCCCGACAGTTCGATGATCCACATTTGGCGGTCGTCAAAGAGACGATACTTCATGGAGGTGCCAAGGAGATTTCTATAGGCGAGGATGGTGTGTTACGGCTTCAGGGCCGTGTATGTGTTCCTAATGTTGATGGCTTGAGAGAGAGGAGGCCCACCGTTAGAGGTATTCCATTCATCCAGGTTCCACAAAGATTTATCGTGACTTGAGATAGCACTACTGGTGGAGGAGGATGAAGAAGGACATAGTGGAGTATGTTGCTAGATGTTTGAATTGCCAGCAGGTCAAATATGAGCACCAGAGGCCAGGTGGCCTACTTCAGCAGATGCCCATTCCGTAATGGAAGTGGGAGCGCATTACCATGGATTTCGTGGCTGGGTTACCGCGGACTCAGCGGAAGGTTGATTCAGTGTGGGTTATTGTGGATAGGTTGACCAAGTCGGCCCACTTCATTCTGATGGTGACTACTTATACGGCGGAGAGATATGCTCAGATTTACATTCGGGAGATAGTCAGGTTGCACAGTGTGCCAGTTTCCATCATATCGGACAGATGCCCGTAGTTCACTTCCCATTTCTAGAGAGTTGTTCAGAGTGAGTTAGGGACCCGCGTAGAGCTCAGCACGACATTCCATCCTCTGACCGACAGGCAGTCGGAGCGAACACTTCAGATTTTAGAGGATATGCTTAGAGCATGTGTGATCGACTTTGGAGGGCAGTGTGATCAGTTCTTGCCCTTGGCGGAGTTTGCCTACAATAATAGCTATCAGTCCAGCATAAACATGGCCCCGTATGAGGCATTGTATTGTCGGCGTTGTCGTTCTCCTATTGGGTGGTTTGAGCCCGGCGAGGCTAAGTTACTTGGCACAGATTCGGTACAGGATGCCTTGGATAAGGTAAAGTTGATTTAGGAGAGGCTCTGCATAGCTTAGTCCAGGCAGAAGAATTACGCGGATCAGAAGACATGTGATGTATCATTCACGATTGGCGAGAAGGTTCTCTTGATAGTCTCGCCAATGAAGGGCATTATGAGGTTTGGGAAGAAGGGCAAGCTAAGCCCAAGGTTTATTGGCCCCTTTGAGGTGTTGAGGCGAGTAGGAGAGGTTTCCTATGAGCTTGCTTTACCTCCCAACTTATCAGGAGTTCATCCATTCTTCTATGTATTGATGCTTCAGAAGTATCATGGCGACTATTCACACGTGTTGGAGTTCAGTACCATTCAGCTAGACGAGAGCTTGGGCTACGAAGAGGAGCCAGTTGCCATTGTTGATAGACAGGACCGCCAGTTGAGGTCCAAAAAGTATTTCTGCGGTAAGAGTCCAGTGGAGGGGCCAACCGGTCGAGGAGGCAACCGGGGTGTCCGAGGATGACATGCGGAGCCGATATCCCCACTTAATCAACAGTCCAGGTACTTTTCTATGTCTGTTCGAGGACGAACGTTTATTTAAGAGGTGGAGAATGTAACGACCCGACTAGTCGTTTTGCATTTTTGAACCTCGTTCCCTTAAATAAAACTTCCCGCACTTGCTTTAGCTAATTTATGACTTGCGGGGATGGGTGGTTCGGAAAGTAGAAGAGTTTTGAGCAAGAATAAGTCTAGTTCCTTCTTTAAGTTTCTTTAAAAAGGCCAAGTTTGACTTCGGTGAACATTTTTGGGAAACGGACCCAGAATCGTGATTTGACAATTTCTGATGGTCCGTGGGAAAATATAGGACCTGGGCGTATGCCTGGAATCGAATTCCGAGGTCCCTAGCCCGAGTAATGAATTTTTGTGTGAAATTGTTAAGTTAAAGTTTTAAAGATTTAAATAAACTAAGAAATGATTTGGATTCCGAAACTTGGTACAAGTTCGAAATATCAGTTAAGACCTACCCGAAAATGTTGGTGTCAATCCGAGTAGTTTAAGGGACTTTTGACCCATTGGAGGAGAATTAAGAACTTGAAGTTGAATAATTTGATTCACTTGGTTTTGGGGTTGATTCCTCGATTTAGCATTGTTTTGAGTGTTTCGAGGGTTCGAGTAGGTCCGCCTCGTGATTTCAGACTTGTCGGTATGTTCGGACGGGGCACGGGAGCCCTTAGCGTCAATCGAGCGAGGTTCGAGTGAAGTTAGAAATCTGAAAATGATTGAAGCTTGCTGCTTCTGTCATAACCGCATATGCGGTTCTTGGACCGCAGAAGCGGGAGCGTAGATGCGGTCATGTGATCGCAGAAGCGGAGAAGGGGCAGGCCAGGGAAATCGCAGAAGTGGCCCAGGGATCGCAGAAGCAGTTCCGCCTATGCGGCCCCCAGACCACAAAAGCGGTCCAGCCCCAATTTCCAAAAGCCGCAGAAGCGGCCATTTTCCGCAGAAGCGGATTCCGCAGAAGCGAAAACAGCTGGGGACAGAAGGGTTCATTTAATACGAGCTCAAGCTCATTTCTTTCACATTTCTCTCAACACTTAGGCGATTTTGGTGATTCCAAAGAGGAGGTTTCAACATAACATTGCAAGGTAAGTAATCCCCACTAACTTTTAGTTCAAATACATTACATTAGGTAGATTTAACACTAAAAATTAGGTAAAATCAATGGATTAGAGCTAGACCTAGGGTTTAATAAAAAAAAACTAAGATTTCATCACGTAATTTGCCATGTAATGAACTAGAAATCATATATTTGTGATCCTTAGGTGATAGAGAACAACCTCCTTCGAAAAATCTCGAAATCCGGGCACGTGGGCCCGGGGTCGGAATTTAGGAAACTTGTGTTAACGGTTGGAAAATGGCCTAAATGGTTAGAGTTCGATCTTGTAAGACTTTATTTACTAATTCTTACTTCGTTTAATTAGTTTGGGGTTGTTCGGCTTCAAATTAAGGACTTGGGCTCGGACTTGGGCTCGTTCTTGGACATTGGGAATGCACTTTGGAGCGAGGTGAGTCTCCTTTCTAACCTTGTAAGAGGGAATTGTCTCCATAGGATTGTAAATGAGTAATTGTTGCTAAATGCGGGAGCTACATACGTACTAGGTGACGAGAGTCCGTGCGTAGCTACTATATGATAATTGTTCGGGTAGTTTAGGAAACACATCATGTCTAATTGGGGAATATTTCTTATCTTAAATTGCCAATATGATCATTCATGATTTGCTAGAGATTTGAGGAAATGAAAAGTGAACATATGAGTTTGTTGAGCCTTGGTAGGAATTCCCTTGTATGTAATTGAGACTTATGTGCTTTCTTGATATTTTCTTGATGATTATGGATCGGGTCGATTACCGCGGTGAGAATAGATGCATCTATGGTTCGTGTCGCTCGACCCTCGGCAGTGCACAATTTATTTTCTGTTGGAGCGGGCCGTCGACCTCGGCATGATTGTGCATGATTTATATGATTACATTTTGTTATGACATGATCACTCATTTATTATGAAAAAGGGAAAACTGGTAATTTAATTTTGTCATGAACATGAATATGACTCTTCTATTAAACTTATGTTGTTGGATATCCTTCATGTTGTATATCTCACTTTATTATATTATATTATCTTGACCTTAGTAAGTATCAAGTCGACCTCTCATCTCTACTTCTTCGAGATTAGACGGGATACTTACTGAGTACATGTGGTTTATGTACTCATACTACGTTTCTGTAATTAAATGTACATGATTTGAGGTAGGTGGATCTGGACATCATCCTGGTGCGCATCAGTGTACGCGCTTGGGGACTTCTACGGTGAGCTGCTTCTCTTTCATGCCGATCCGCAGTCGAAGAAGTCCTTTCTTGTACTTTTTGTTTCTGTCTATCCTGATTTAGACAGTAGGATAATGTATTATTCTTTTGTGTATATTCTTCTAGTCGCCCGTAGCTTGTGACACTAGGTTCTGGTACACACTGTAGTAAAGGTTATTTTGGGTAGTATAACTGTCTTAATACATTATTGATCTTTACTGTTTCTAACTTTAAATTGGAAAAATATATTATAGTGGTTTTTGGTAAAGGTAAAATGAGAATTTAATGATACTTCCACGTTGGCTAGCCTGACAAATGGTGTCGGGCGCCATCATGACCTATTATGGAAAATGGGTCGTGAAAACATGGTATCTGAGCACTAGGTTCACGTAGGTCTCACAAGTTATGGGCAAACCTCATAGAGTCTTGTAGATCGGTACAGAGACATCTGTATTTATCTTCGAGATGCTATAGGGTGTTAGGAAAGACTACTCTTTATTCATTTTACATCATGTAGTGGTCAGTGCACTAAGTTTCCTCTTCTATTCTCTCACAGATGGTGAGGACTCGTACCGCCGATGTTCCGGACCCGGGAGGAGCCGCTCCCCCGTTGCTAGAGGCCGAGGGAGAGGCCGGGGGAGGGTACCAGCCCGTGGTAGGGTATGAGGGTGTCCCAGAGCTCATCCAGATGCACCACCAGCAGGTCCTACGAGGGATCCCATTGTTGAGGATCAGGGCGAGGTGCCCGCAACTGTGCCTACCCCGGTGGATTTCATGACTGTGCTGGGATTTCAGGAGGTCATGGTCCATATGCTTCAGTTCATGGACACCATGACTCAGGCTAGTTTATTTCCAGCAGATCCAGCTACCTCACAGGCATGAGGGGGAGCACAGACCCCTACCGCAAAGGCTCCAGGTCCTACAACTGCAGTTTATCATACTCCAGGTGCACTACCCGTAGAGGGAGTTCAGCTAGTTGCTGCAGCGGCACCCCAGCCCAGGCCAGCTGTGGACGGCGATCCGCAGAAATTGTAAGATAGATGGACCAGGTTGCACCCTCCAGTCTTCGGGGGAGAGCGTCATGAGGATGCCCAGGATTTCATTGATAGGTGCAGGGATAGACTGCACAACATGAAGATATTGGAGTCACATGGAGTCTACTTCACTACTTTTCAGCTGGAGGGCAGGGCCCGAAGATGGTGGCAGTCTTATTTACTTAGCAGGCCAGCAGGCCAACAGGCCAGCAGGCACTCCTCCCCTCACTTGGGGTCAGTTCACTCAGTTATTCCTTGATCGGTACATTCCACCCTTCGAGAGGGAAGAGCTGCATCATCGGTTTGAGTATCTAGAGCAGGGTCATATGTCAGTGACTGACTATGAGGCAAGATTCTTGAGTTGTCTCTCCATGCACTCATGATACTCCCCACAGAGGCAGAGTGAGTACAGAGGTTTGTTGCGGGGTTACATCCCACTATCCGGTCGGGTATGGCTCGTGAGGTAGAGATGGGCACTGGATATCAGCTAGTACTTGAGATTTCCTGTAGGATTGAGGGTTACCGTTTGAGGGGTAGAGAGCAGATGCAGCAGGATAAGAGGGCCAAATTCTCAGGAGAGTTTAGAGGCGCCCCAGCCAGGGGCAGAGGTCACTTTGGGAGAGGTCAGCCCAGTAGGCCCCCAGTTCCAGCCCCACCACCGGCTTGGGGTGCTTCAGCGCGCTCCTATTTTAACGCCATGCCAAAGAGTTCTTACCGCCCGCCGGCTATTTAGGCTTCTTCGAGTGGGCCTTCTGTTATTCGGGGTCAGCCATCCGGACAGCAGGCCGCCGCACCACGTTATTTTGAGTGCGGGGACGCAGGCCACATGAGGAGATACTGCACCAGGCTTAGGGGCAAGGCAGTACAGCAGGGGCATCAGCCAATGACTCGAACACCAGCGGACCAGCCGCCTAGAGGTGGAGAGTAGACTGGTAGAGGCCATTCTTGGGGTAGAGGCCAGACAGGGAGAATTCAGCCAGCTACTACTCTGTCAGTTGTAGTCCAGACAGCCGGTGCTCCAGCTAGATTCTATGCTCTTCCAGCCAGGCTAGAGGCATTAGCCGCAGACGCTGTTATCACAGGTATTATTTCCATCAGTGTTAGAGATGCATCAGTATTATTTGATCCAAGGTCTACTTATTCATATGTATTGTCTCTGTTTGCTCGTTTCCTGGCTATTTCTCCTGAGCCATTGGGTGTTCCAATTTATGTGTCCACTCCTGTGGGTGATTCTGTGGTTGTGAACCGAATCTACCGGTCTTGTATGGTTACTTTTTGTGGTATTGAATCTAGAGCCGATCTTTTGTTGCTTGATATGATCGATTTTAAGGTTATCCTGGGCATGGATTGGTTATTTCCATATCACGTCGTTCTAGATTGCCATGCCAAGACTGTTTCTCTAACGATACCAGGGTTGCCGAGATTGGAGTGGAAGGGTTCCACAGCTGATATGCCTAGCAGGGTCATTTCTTTCCTGAAGGCTCAGCGCATGGTGGAGAAGGGGTGTTTGGCTTATTTAGCTTATATGCGAGACACCACCGCAGAGTCTCCGACAATTGATTTAGTGCCAGTAGTTCGAGAGTTCGTCAATGTTTTTCCTTCTGATCTTCTTGGCATGCCTCCGGATCGTGATATTGATTTCTGTATTGATTTGGCTCCGGGAACTCAGCCAATATCTATCCCGCCGTACCGTATGGCTCCTAAGGAACTGAAGGATCAGTTGGAGGAGTTGTTAGAAAGGGGTTTGTTAGGCCCAGTGTATCGCCTTGGGGTACACCAGTGCTATTCGTGAAGAAGAAGGATGGGACTATGCGGATGTGCATTGTTTAACGCCAGTTGAACAAAGTCACCATCAAGAACAAGTATCCATTGCCCTGTATTGATGATTTGTTCGATCAGTTACAGGGTGCTAGGGTGTTTTCTAAGATCGACTTGAGGTCAGGGTATCATCAGCTGAAGATTCGGGATTCGGATGTTCAAAAAACTGCATTAAGGACTACGTATGGCCACAATGAGTTTCTGGTGATGTCCTTTGGCTTGACTAATGTTCCAGTGACATTTATGGATTCGATGAATAGGGTGTTCAGGACTTACATTGATTCTTTTGTCATCGTCTTCATTGATAACATCTTGATATACTCACGTAGCCTAGGGGAGCACGAGCAGCATTTGAGAGTAGTGCTTCAGACATTGCGAGAGCAACAGATTTATGCTAAGTTCTCCAAGTGTGAGTTTTGGCTAGATTCAGTAGCATTCTTGGGGCATGTAGTGTCAAGGGAGAGTATTAAAGTGGATCCCAAGAAGGTTGAGACAGTTCAGAGTTGGACACGTCCTACTTCAGTGACCGAGATCAGGAGTTTCTTGGGGCTAGCAGGTTATTACCGGCGATTTGTGCTGGACTTTTCATCTATTGCATCACCTCTGACTAGATTGACCCTAAAGGGTGCCCCATTCTGTTGGTCCGATGAATGTGAGGAGAGCTTCCAGAAGCTCAAGACGGTTTTGACTACGACACCAGTTCTTGTATTGCCTTCCGGTTCAGGGATGTATACAGTGTATTGCGATGCTTCTTGCGTTGGCTTGGGATGTGTATTGATGCAGGAGGGGCGAGTTATTGCATATGCTTCACGTCAGCTGAAGGTTCATGAGAAAAATTACCCTGTGCACGATCTAGAGTTGGCGGCGATTGTTCATGCTCTTAAGATATGGAGGCATTATTTATATGGAGTGTCATGTGAGGTTTATACAGACCATCGCAGCTTGCAGCATTTGTTCAAGCAGAGGGATCTTAATTTGAGGCAGCGCAGGTGGCTTGAGTTACTAAAGGATTATGACATTACCATTCTTTATCATCCAGGTAAGGCGAATGTGGTCGCGGATGCCTTGAGCAGAAAGGCGGAGAGTATGGGTAGCTTGGCATTCATTCTTGCCGAGATGAGACCATTAACTTTGGGCATCCGGTCTTTAGCTAACAGACATGTGAGGCTAGACATTTCGGAGCCCAGCCGAGTTCTAGCATGTGTGGTTGCTCAGTCTTTGTTATTGGGGCAGATTAAGGCCCGACAGTTCGATGATCCACATTTGGCGGTTCTCAAAGAGACGATACTTCAGGGAGGTGCCAAGGAGATTTCTAATGGCGAGGATGGTGTGTTACGGCTTCAGGGAGGTGTATGTGTTCCTAATGTTGATGGCTTGAGAGAGAGGAGGCCCACAGTTCAAGGTATTCCATTTATCCGGGTGCCACGAAGATGTATCGTGACTTGAGACAGCACTACTGGTGGCGGAGGATGAAGAAGGAAATAGTGGAGTATGTTGCTAGATGTTTGAATTTCTAGCAGGTCAAATATGAGCACCAGAGGCCAGGTGGCCTACTTCAGCAGATGCCCATTCCAGAATGGAAGTGGCAGCGCATTACCATGGATTTTGTGGTTGGGTTGCCGCGGACTCAGTGGAAGGTTGATTCAGTGTGGGTTATTGTGGATAGGTTGACCAAGTCGGCCCACTTCATTTCGGTGGCGACTACTTATACGACGGTGTGCCGGTTTCCATCATATCGGTCAGAGGCCCTTAGTTCACTTCCCATTTCTGGAGAGCTGTTCAGAGTGAGTTAGGGACCCGCTTAGAGCTCAGCACAGCATTCCATCCTTTGACCGACGGGCAGTCGGATCGGATAGTTCAGATTTTAGATGATATGCTTAGAGCATGTGTGATCGACTTTGGAGGGCACAGGGATCAGTTCTTGCCCTTGGAGGAGTTTGCATACAATAATAGCTATCAGTCCAGCATAGAGATGGCCCCGTATGAGGCATTGTATGGTCCGCATTGTCGTTCACCTATTGGGTGGTTTGAGACCGGCGAGGCTAAGTTACATGGCACAGATTTGGTATAGGATGCCTTGGATAAGGTAAAGTTGATTCAGGAGAGGCTCCGCATAGCTCAGTCTAGGCGGAAGAGTTACGCGGATCAGAAGGCACGTGATGTATCATTCACGATTGGCGAGAAGGTTCTCTTGAAAGTCTTGCCAATGAAAGGCATTATGAGGTTTGGGAAGAAGGGCAAGCTAAGCCCAAGGTTTATTGGCCCCTTTGAGGTGTTGAGGCGAGTTAGAGAGGTTGCCTATGAGCTTTCTTTACCTCCCAGCTTATCAAGAGTTCATCCATTATTCCATGTATTGATGCTTCGGAAGTATCATGCTGACTATTCACACGTGTTTGATTTCAGTACCATTCAGCTAGACGAGAGCTTGGGTTAAGAGGAGGAGCCAGTAGCATTGTTGATAGACAGGACTGCCAGTTGAGGTCCAAAAAGGATTTCTGTGGTAAGAGTCCAGTGGAGGGGCCAATCGGTCGAGGAGGCAACCGGGGAGTCCGAGGATGACATGCAGAGCCGATATCCCCACTTATTCAGCAGTCCAGGTACTTTTCTATGTCCGTTTGAGGACGAACATTTGTTTAAGAGGCGGAGAATGTAACAACCCGACTAGTCGTTTTCCATTTTTGAACCTCGTTCCCTTAAATAAAACTTCCCGCACTTGCTTTAGGTAATTTATGACTTGCGGGGACGGGTGGTTCGGAATTTAGAAGAGTTTTGAGCAAGAATAAGTCTAGTTGCTTCTTTAAGTTTCTTTAAAAAGGTCAAGTTTGACTTCTATCGACATTTTGGGGAAACGGACCCAAAATCATGATTTGACAATTTCCGATGGTCCGTGGGAAAATATGGGACCTAGGCGTATGCCCGGAATCGAACTCCGAGGTCCTTAGCCCGAGTAATAATTTTTTTTGTGAAATTGTTAAGCTAAAGTTTCAAAGATTTAAATAAACTAAGAAATCATTGTTTTCCTAGGTATCATGTTCGGATTTCGATTCCGAAACTTGGTACAAGTCCGAAATATCAGTTAAGACCTACCTGTAAAAGTTGGTGTCAATCCGAGTAGTTTAAGAGCATTTTGACCCGTTGGAGGAGAATTAAGAACCTGAAGTTCAATAATTTGATTCATTTGGTTTTGGGGTTGATTCCTCGATTTAGCATTGTTTTGAGTGATTCTAGGGTTCGAGTAGGCCCGCCTCGTGATTTCAGACTTGTTGGTATGTTCGGACGGGGCACGGGAGCCCTGAGCCCCAATCGAGCGAGGTTCCAGTGAAGTTAGAAATCTGAAATTGATTGAAGCTTGCTGCTTCTGTCATAACCGCATCTGCAGTTCTTGGACCGCAGATGCGGTCATGTGATCGCAGAAGCGGAGAAGGGGCAGGCCAGGGGAAATCGCAGAAGCAGCCCAGGGACCGCAGAAGCGGTTCCGCCTATGTGGCCCCCAGACCGCAGAAGCAGTCCAACCCCAATTTCCAAAAGCCGCAGAAGCGGCCATTTTCCGCAGAAGCGAATTCCGCAGATACGAAAATAGCTGGGGACAGAAGGGTTCATTAAATACGAGCTCAAGCTCATTTCTTTCACATTTCTCTCAACACTTAGGCGATTTTTGTGATTCCAAAGAGGAGGTTTGAACACAACATTGCAAGGTAAGTAATCCCCACTCACTTTTAGTTCAAATACATAACAATAGGTAGATTTAACACTTAAAATTAGGTAAAATCAAGGGATTAGAGCTAGGCCTAGGGTTTAATAAAAAAAAACTAAGATTGCTTCACGTAATTTGCCATGTAATGAACTAGAAAGCATATATTTGTGATCCTTAGGTGATAGAGAACAACCTCCTTTGAAAAATCTCAGAATCCGGGCACTTGGGCCCGGGGTCGGAATTTAGGATGCCTGTGTTAATGGTTAGAAAATTTCCTAAATGGTTAGAGTTCGATCTTGTAAGCCTTTATTTACTAGTTCTTACTTTGTTTGATTAATTTGGGATTGTTCGGCTTCAAATTAAGGACTTGGGCACATTCTTGGACAATTGGAGTGCACTTTGGAGCGAGGTGAGTCTCCTTTCTAACCTTGTAAGGGGGAATTGTCCCCATAGGATTGTAAATGAGTAATTGTTGCTAAATGCGGGAGCTACGTACGTACTAGGTGACAAGAGTCCGTGCGTAGCTACTATATGATAATTGTTCGGGTAGTTTAGGACCCACGTCATGTCTAATTGCAGAATATTTCTTATCTTAAATTGCCAATATGATCATTCATGATTTGCAAGAGACTTGAGGAAATGAAAAGTGAACATATGAGTTTGTTGAGCCTTGGTAGGAATTTCATTGTATATAATTGAGCCTTATATGCTTTCTTGATATTTTCTTGATGATTATGGATTGGGCCGATCACCTCGATGAGAATAGATGCATCTATGGTTCGTGTCGTTCGACCCTCGGCAGTGCACAATTTATTTTCTGTTGGAGCGGGCAGTCGACCTCGGCATGATTGTGCATGATTTATATACTTACATTTTGTTATGACATGATCACTAATTTAATATGAAAAAGGGAAAACTGGTAATATAATTATGTCAATAACGTGAATATGCCTCTTCAATTAAACTTGTGTTATTGGATATCCTTCATGCTGTATATCTCACTTTATTATATTATATTATTTTGACCTTAGTAAGTATCAAGTCGACCTCTCATCTCTACTTCTTCAAGATTAGACGGGATACTTACTGAGTACATGTGGTTTATGTACTCATACTACATTTCTGTACTTAAATGTACAGGATTTGAAGTAGGTGGATCTGGACATCATCCTGGTGTGCATCAGTGAGCATGCTTGGGGTCTTCTACGGTGAGCTTCTTCTCTATCATGACGATCCGCAACCGAAGAAGTCCTTTCTTGTACTTTTTGTTTCTGTCTATCCTGATTCAGATAGTAGGATAGTGTATTATTCTTTTATGTATATTCTACTAGTCGCCCGTAGCTTGTGATACCAGGTTCTGGCACACACAGTAGTAGACGTTATTTTGGGTTGTATAATTGTCTTTATACATCATTGATCTTTACTGGTTTCTAACTTTAAATTAGAAAAATCTATTATAGTGGTTTTTGGCAAAGGTAAAATGAGAATTTAAATATACTTCCGCGTTGGCTGGCCTGACAAATGGTGTCGGGCGCCATCATGACCTATTATGGAAAATGGGTCGTGACACCGAGCGCGAGTAATGAATTTTTAAAAGAAATTGTTTTTCTGAAATTTACTTGGAAATTTGAAATGAAAATGGATTATCAAGCGTCGGTATCGGGCACGTATTTTGGTTCCGACGCCCGGTACAAGTCTTATATATGGTTTAAGCACTTCCTGTGAAGTTTGGTCGAAATCGGACGTCATTTGACGTGTTTCGGACCTAAATATCTAAAAATGAAACTTTTTGAAGTTTGATAAAAAGTGATGATTTTGAGGTTTGATTTCTCGTTTATGATGTTAGTTTGGCGATTTAATCGCATGGTTAAGTTCGTAGGATGTAGTTGAGTTTGTGTGTGTGTTTGGTGAGGAACCCCGAGGGCTCGGAAGTGATTCGTTGGTGGTTCGTGATGGTTTGAACTTAGGAATAAGTTGCAGAAAATTAGCTATTGTCTGTGCCCAGAATCCTTCTATGCGATCGCACACTCCTCTCCGCGATCGCATATCATAAAACCAGCTTCATCTTGTTCTCCTATGCGATCGCATTTCATTAAAACCCATCCCTTGCCGTTTATTCTATGCGATCGCAACCTCGCTCCTGCGATCGCATTGCACAGCCAGCCTTACTCTATGCGATCGCAATCCCTCTTACGCGATCGCATAGGGTAATTTTGCCCAGTGATTTTAAATACCAAAAACAGAACAGTGACGGGAAAAATTTCACAAAACACTCGAGCTCTTCTTCTCCATAGCCCCTAGGCGATTTTTAGAGCACTTCTTCACCAAATATTCTTGGGTATGTATTATCTAACTCGTTTTCTTCATTTTCTATCATCATCCATTGAAATCCTAGGCCTAAAACATGTAATCTAGGGTTGAGATTGGGGGAAATGGGTAGAGTTAGGGTTTTTCTATTTTCTTCGATTTAGACCTCGTTTTGGGGTCGAATCTGAAAATAAATTATATATTCTAGCTCAGGCGGTAATGGGTGACATGGAATTGGTTCGAACCTCGTGTTTTGACCAAGCGGGCTCGGGGTCGATTTTTTGGGAATTTTTGGAAGAAAGCTTGAAAGTCATATTAAGGCATTGGGTTTGATTTGTTTTGCCATTATTAATATTGTAAGGTCATTATTTCATAGATTTGACCGAGTTGGAGCCGAATTCGAGGGGTAAAGCTATACAAGAGGCTTGAGTTGAGTTTGGAGCATTCGAGGTAAGTGTTTGGTCTAACTTTGTCTTGAGAGAATAGGAGTAGAGTCTTAATTTCTAATTGCTATTTGTCGAGTACGGTGTATAGGCATGGTGATGAGTATCTATACACTGGTATCTAGCATGACAGCGTGTCCTTATATTGAGATTATCCTGAATTGTTGTGACTCTTCCATGCTTATTTGATGATTTTTATATACTGTAAAGAGCATGAGATAAATATTATGATTACTAAACTCCGTGGAGCAATGGCTCGAGTTGTGTTACGGATTGAGAAGGTACATGATATGAAGTGACTCTTGGAGCGATGGCTCGAATGTTGAAGTGAATTATAAGTGAGAAGTGTAAGAAAGAGAAGGAGTTGATGGTTACTCCCTTGCCAGGATGTGTTATTGTTTTGGTTGATTTTCTCACTTGCTAGGATTTAGTTATGTTGTTATATTCCATTACCGGGATTGTTGTAACTAGTTCTTACCCCCTCTTACCCCTTACCTGTGATTGTTGATTGGGTGAGGTTGCGCGCCGCAACAAATTATAGCTTAAGTGTGTTTATTCCGGATTTAAGTTTTTGTTGGGTGTTCTATCCTTAGGTTTAGACTTCTTGTTTTAATTGTTGCCTCCCCACAACATATTTCCCCCTCATTTTATAATCTGCTTATTTCATGTTTATTTTTCGCAATATATTTCATAACTGCACAGGTTTATCTGGTAGTCTGGTCTAGCCTCGTCACTACTTCGCCGAGGTTAGGCTAGACAGTTACCAGCACATGGCGTTGGTTGTGCTGATGCTACACTCTGTGCATCGTTTTGCACAGATCACAGTACCGGAGCAGCTTTTGTACAGCAGTAGGAGCGTTGGGAGCTGACTTCAGTCCAGATATCTTGAGGTAGCCTTGCCGACGTCCGCATGGCCCGGAGTCTCTTCTATCTTTATTCCGTTTGTTGTCTTTGCATCGGAACAAACAATATTATATTTTATTCAGACTCTATTTTTAGTATTCTATAGACGTTCGTGAGTTAGTGACTCCAGTTCTGGGTAGAGGTTGTGACTGAACTTCCGCATTTATTTTTAGTTATTTATATTTAAGACTTCCGCTTTATCATATTATGTTTTGCTTTTATTAAATGGTTGAAAATTGCTAAATGAAGTAAATCAAGTTAGCATGCCTAGCTCCTATTAGTAGGCGCCATCACGACTCCCGATGGTTGGAAATCCGGGTCGGGACAAGTTGGTATCAGAGCACTAGGTTACATAGGTCTCGCTACTCACGGACAAACTTGGTAGAGTTTGAGGGATCGGTATGGAGACGTCTGTATTTATCCCCCAGAGGCTACGGAGTTAGGAAAAATTTCACTTTTGTTCTTTCTTGTCGTGCGATTTTGTTACTCAAATACTGATTGTCTTTCTACTCTGTTCTTTAGCATATCGCGAGAACACGTTCTTACTCTTCTATCGCGCAACAGCCCGAGCCCCCAGCAGCAGCTCCTACGAGGGGCAGAGAGCGAGGCCGAGGCCGTGCCAGAGGCCGAGGCAGGGGCAGAGCTCAGCCCCGGGCAGCAGTCCTAGAGGTGGAGCCTCATATTGATTATGATGAGGAGGTTCCAGCCCCAGCTGCTCCGGTGGCCCCAGCTAAGGTCCTAGAGGGGTTTATAGTCATCCCAGTTCTTCAGGACGCTTTGGTCAGATTAGTAAGCTTTGTGGAGAGCGTCTCTCGAGCGGGTTTACTTCCAGTAGCACCAGCCACTTCTCAAGCTGGAGGAGGAGTTCAGACTCCTGCTACATGTACCCCAGAGCAGGTAGCTCCCCAGGCTCAGGTTCCAGTGGTTCAGCCAGCTGTGGCAGTTCAGTCGAGTATTATGACTCAGGCTGGCGATAGAGCGGCTATGTCCGCAGATGCTTTGTGGAGGCTTGATAGGTTCTCCAAGCTCTTCACCACCACATTCAGCGGTACTACTTCAGAGGATCCAAAGGATTTCCTATTTAGCTGCCATGGGATCCTTCGGACTATGGGTATTGTGGAGATCAATGGGGTCGACTTCACCACTTTTCAACTAGAAGGATCCGCCAAGACTTGGTGGAGGGACTATTGCTTATCCAGACCAGTAGGGTCGCCATCATTGACTTTGGTCCAGTTTGCAGAGTTGTTTTTGGAGAAGTTTCTCCCCGTTACTCAGCGGGAGGCACTTTGCAGGAAGTTCGAGCACCTCTAACAGGGCTTTATGACAGTCACGTAGTATGAGACTCGGTTCATTGATCTAGCACGCCATGCTATTGTTATACTCCCCACAGAGTGAGAGAGGGTGCGGAGGTTTATTGATGGATTGATTCAGCCGATCTGTCTCCAGATGGCTATGGGAGCCGGTAGTGGATTTCTTTTCAGGAGGCGGCCAATGCAGCCTGTAAAGTTGAGATGGCTTTTGCACGGGGAGGTGGTCATGTGTCAGATAAGAGGCCCCCTCATGCAGGTAGGTTCAGTGGTACCTCGTCTAGAGGTAGAGATTCTTATGGTAGAGTCCATCCCCCTAGGCCTTTTCAGTCAGCCCTCCAGGTCTCTCATGGTACTTCAGAGGGTCGTTGTTCTCAGCCGCATTATTCTGACCAGCAGCTTCACAGTTCCCCATCAGCACCCATCAGTGCCCCACCACATTAGAGTTTCCAGGGTGGACATTCATGTCGATTGGCTCAGTCACAGTCTTCTAAGCGGTAGCATTCAGGCAGGTGCTATAATTGTGATGAGTATGGTCACATCATGAGGGCTTGCCCGAGGTTCAAAGGTGCTCAGTCACAGCAGCAGGGTCCTCGTCCTATGATACAGGCATCAGGTGATCCATAGGCCGCCCAGCCAGCTAGAGGCTATAGAGGTGGAGGCAGAGACCATAGAGGTGGAGCTCGGACTGCCAGAGGTAGAGGCCAGCCAGCAGCCGATCATCTCAGAGATATGGTTCAGGGAGGTGGGTCCCAGCCCCGATGCTATGCTCTTCCAGCCAGGCCAGAGGCTGAGTCTTCAGATGCGATTATTACATGTACTTTTCTGGTCTGTGATAGGGATACTTCAGTACTATTTGACCATGGGTCTACGTATTCATATGTGTCATCCTATTTTGCACCCTACATGGCTACGCCTAGTGATACTTTGGGTATTCCTGTTTATGTATCTACACTGATGGGTGATTCTATAGTGGTCGACCGAGTTCATCGTTCCTGTGTGGTAGTGTTTGAGGGTCTTAAGTCCCATGTTGATTTATTGCTCTTAGACATGGTAGATTTCGACGTTATATTAGGGATGGATTGGTTGTCCCTGTATCATGCTATCTTGGATTGTCACGCCAAGACCGTGACTTTGGCTTTGCCAAATTTGCCCCGATTGGAGTGGAGAGAGACCCCAGGGCATACCACCCACAGTGTTATTTCATATGTGAAGGCTCGACGCATGGTCGAGAAGGGGTGTTTAGCCTATCTGGCCTATGTTCGCAATTCTAGCATAGAGGTCTCTTCTATTGATTATTTTCCTATTGTTCGGGAGTTCCCCGAGGTTTTCCCTTCATACTTGCCAGGTATGCTGCCCGACAGGGATATTGATTTCTGTATTGATCTGGCTCCGGGCACGCAGCCCATTTCTATCCTGCCGTATCGCATGGCCCTGCCAGAGTTGAAGTAGTTAAAGGACCAGTTGCAAGATTTACTAGAGAAGGGTTTTATCAGGCCTAGTGTTTCTCCTTGGGGGTGCGCCGGTGTTATTTGTGAAGAAAAAAGATGGTTTGATGAGGATATGCATTGATTACCAACAATTGAACAAAGTGACGATAAAGAACAAGTATCCACTACCGAGGATTGACTATTCGTTCGACCAGTTGTAGGGTGCAAAGGTGTTTTCAAAGATAGACTTGAGATCTGGCTACCATCAGTTGAGGATTTAGGCATCTGATATTCCTAAGACAACATTCCGCAGTCGGTATGGGCATTATAAGTTTTTGGTCATGTCATTTGGGTTGACCAATGCCCCAGCAGCATTTATGGAGTTGATGAACCGAGTGTTCAAGCCTTATTTGGACTTGTTCATGATAGTCTTTATCGCTGATACTCTGGTGTACTCCCGCAGCCAGGAGGAGCACGAGTAGCACCTTAGAGTGGTTCTTCAGACTCTAAAGGATAGTCAGTTATATGCTAAGTTCTCAAAGTGCGAGTTCTGGTTGAGTTCGGTTGCATTTCAGGGTCACGTCGTTTCAGCAGATGGTATTCAGGTGGACCCGAAAAAGATTGAGGCAGTCAAGAACAGGCCTAGACCAGCATCAGCTATCGGGATTCAGAGTTTCTTGGGGTTAGCAGGCTACTATTCACGGTTCGTGGATGGGTTTTCATCTATTGTAGCCCCGATGACCAGATTGACCTAGAAGGGTGCCCGGTTTAGATGGTCAGATGAGTGTGAGGCGAGCTTTCAGAAGCTCAAGACAGCTCTGACCACGGCACCGGTATTGGTTTTGCCCACAGGTTCAGGGGCTAATACATTGTGATGCTTCCCGTATTGGGCTTGGTGCAGTATTGATTCAGGATGGTAGAGTCATTGCTTATGCTTCGAGGCAGTTGAAGATCCACGAGAAGAATTATCCGGTTCATGATCTAGAGTTGGTGGCCATTATTCATGCTTTGAAGATTTGGAGGCATTATCTATATGGTGTGGCATATGAGGTGTACACTAACCACAAGAGTTTTCAGTACTTGTTCAAGCAAAAGGAGTTGAATTTGAGGCAGAGGAGGTGGTTGGAGTTACTGAAAGACTATGATGTTACTATCTTATATCACCCGGGTAAGTCCAATGTGGTGGCCGATACATTGAGTAGGAAGTCCTCCAGCATGGGTAGTCTTGCTTATATTCTGGTTAGCCAGAGACCGCTTGCTTTGGATGTTCAGGCCTTGGCCAATCGACTAGTGAGGTTGGATATTTCTGAGCCTAGTAGGGTGTTAGCTTGCACGGTTGCTCGTTCTTCATTATTGGAGCGTATTCATGATCGGCAGTTTGATGATCCCTATTTGTGTGTCCTGAGGGACACGGTGCAGCGTGGAGGTGCCACGAAGGTGACCTTAGATGATAAGGGTGTTTTGAGATTGTAGGGGCGGGTTTGTGTGCCCAATGTCGATGGGATTCGAGAGTTGATCTTAGCGGAGGCCCATAGTTCTCGGTAGTCTATTCACCCGGGCGCCGCGAAGATGTATCAGGACTTGCAGCAGCACTATTGGTGGCGTAGGATGAAGAAAGATATTGTTGCATATGTGGCTCGATGTTTGAACTGTCAGCAAATTAAGTATGAGCATCAGAGCCTGGTGGTTTATTTCAGAGGATTGAGCTTCCCGAGCGGAAGTGGGAGAGGATTACCATGGATTTCGTTACCGGACTTTCGTTGACTCGGAAGAAGTTCGATGCGATATGGGTTATTGTTGATAGGCTGACCAAGGCAGCACATTTCATTCATGTGCCAGTCTCCTATTTATTCGAGAGGTTAGCTGAGATTTATATTCGGGAGATTGTTCGCCTTCATGGTGTGCCGACATCTATCATTTTGGACCGGGGTTCGCAGTTTACCTCGCGCTTCTGGAGAGCAGTCCAGCATGAGTTGGGCACCCGAGTTGAGTTGAGCACAACATTCCATCCTCAGACGGGCGGACAGTCCGAGCAGACTATTCAGATATTGGAGGATATGCTCCGAGCCTGTGTCATTGATTTTGGAGGCTTGTGGGACTAGTTTTTGCCTTTGACAGAGTTCGCCTACAACAACAACTACCAGTCCAACATTCAGATGGCTCCATATGAGGTGTTGTATGGTAGGCGATGTCGGTCTCCAGTTGGATGGTTTGAGCCGGGAGAGGCTCGGTTATTGGGAACAGACTTAGTTCAGGAGGCCTTGAATAAGGTCAAGATCATTCAGGACAGGCTTCGTTCGGCTCAGTCGCGGCAAAAGAGTTATGCAGATCATAAGGTTCGGGATGTAGCTTTCATGGTTGGCGAGCGGGTATTGCTCCGAGTATCGCCTATGAAGGGCGTGATGAGATTTGGAAAGAAGGGCAAGCTTAGCCCTAGGTTCATCGGTCCCTTTAAGATTCTCAATCGTATGGGAGATGGGGCTTATAGACTTGACTTGCCGCCTAGCTTGTCAGCCGTGCCTCCAGTGTTTCATGTGTCCATGCTTCGGAGGTATCACGGCGATCCAACCCACGAGTTAGATTTCAGCACTGTCCAGTTGGACAAGGATCTGTCTTATGAGGAGGAGCCGGTAGCTATTCTAGACTGGCAGGTTCGACAGTTGAGGTCGAAGAGTTTTCCTTCAGTGCGTGTCCAGTGGAGAGGTCAGCCTCCTGACGCATCGACCTGGGAGTTCGAGTCTGATATGTGGAGCCGTTATCCTCATCTATTTCCCGACTGAGGTACTTCTTTCTTTTGTCCGTTTGAGGATTAATGGTTGTTTTAGAGGTGGAGAATGTGACGATCTAAACCTATTTTCTCTTCCATTCAGTGCTTCTGAGGCCTTGAAAGCCTCATTTTTACTTGACTCATTTTACGTGCGCAGTCCGGGCGCGTAGCCAGAAAACTTATATGTTAAATTCTGTGAAAAATTTCAAAATATAGCTTTAAGATTAGTAAAGTTGACTTGGGTCAATAGACCCGGACCCGTGATTGGACAGTCCCAGAGGGTCCGTAGAAAAATATGGGACTCGGGCATATGCCCGAAATCGAAATCCGAGGTCCCGAGCCCGAGTAATGAATTTTTAAAAGAAATTGTTTTTCTGAAATTTATTTGGAAATTTGAAATGAAAATGGATTAGCAAGCGTCTGTATCGGGCCCGTATTTTGGTTCCTACGCCCGGTACAGGTCTTATATGTGGTTTAAGCACTTCCTGTGAAGTTTGGTTGAAATCGGACGTCATTTGACGTGTTTCGGACCTAAATATCTAAAAATGAATGTTTATGAAGTTTGATGAAAAAGTGATGATTTTGAGGTTTGATTCCTCGTTTATGATGTTATTTTGGCTATTTAATGGCATGGTTAAGTTCGTAAGATATTGTTGAGTTAGTGTGTGTGTTTGGTGAGGAGCCCTGAGGGCTCAGGAGTGATACGGAGGTGGTTCAGGATGGTTTGAACTTAGGAATAAGTTGCAGAAAATTAGTTGTTGTCTGTGCCCAGAATCCTTCTATGCGATCACACTCTCCTCTCCGCGATCGCATGGCATAAAAACCATCTTCACCTTGTTCTCCTATGCGATTCCATCATACCCTATGTGATCGCATTTCATTAAAACCCAGCCCTTACCTTTTCTTCTATGCGATCGCAACCTTGCTCCTGCGATCGCATTGCACAGCCAGCCTTACCCTATGCGATCGCAATCCCTCTTCCGCGATCGCATAGGGCAATTTCGCCCAGTGATTTTTGTCACACCACCTTTTTGCGCTATCGCACCCCGCGAAGGGCGTGGTAAAGGGAGATTTTCTAATTAAATGACAATCGAAACAGAATTTATTATTAAGATTCAGAGTTGCCACTTGGGAGATTAATGGTGTCCCAAGTCACCGGTTGAATCCCGAATCGAGGAAAAGATTGACTCTATATTACAGTCTGCGCACCAGAAATATGGATAAGGAATTCTGTTAACCTGGGAGAAGGTGTTAGGCATTCCCGAGTTTTGTGGTTCTAGCGGTTTGATAATCTTCCACGTGGCATGCCTTTCTGCCATCAATGGCGTTCCCTTTCCTTCTTGACGACTCCTTATTCACAAGCCTTTCACCGTTTTTTTCCACTTGTATCCTGACCCCCCACATTCCTATGACAGTGACCTTGCTTGAGGATCTTGCATGTTTTACTGATAAACCATTTTCTTCGTTCATCCTTGTCACTGGAAATACCATTTTTGCTAGGGATATCCCCCCTTCTTTTGTGGCATATATAGGGAACGGTCATTTCCCCGACCTTTGAGTCTCATTGGCTTTGGCCTTGAGGTCATTAACCTTTGCTTTTTGCTGAAGATATCCTCCTTGACACTGATTCACCCCTTTGTCAATTTCCTCTTGCTGGGGAATATCCTTCTGGACACTGGCCTTGCGCTTATTCTGACTTATGCCGCTTGGATGTTCTAATCAGATCTCGTCTTGCATAATTGGAAAGATGATGGCACATTTTGAAGTCATTTCTAACTTGTTCTGACCAAACAGACTCTACTGGGGAATTTTTTTTTAGATGAAAGGAGAAAGATAAAAGGAAACAAAAGTAGAAGACAAAGAAAAAGATGACTCTCTAACAAGAGAAACTATAAAATAAAACCCTATCAAACGCGGATACCGACTCTAATGGTCATGACATGCACATATGGCCTATCCTCCATCGTTAATCGTCTTTCAGGATCTTTGTTTGGTGATTCCCATCTGATTCTCCTCCTTATTTTACTTGTAGTGCCCGAAGGTTTTCACTATCAAGCCTCTCTCATTTTGGTTTTTCTCTCCGCTTTCAGTCGCCTCAAGGTGCCCGTGAAGGTTTTCACTGATAAGACTCTCTCATTTGTATTACTTTTCAGCTGGGGATTGGGGTGTTACCGATAAGACTCTCTTTTATTTGTCTTCTGCATGGATCAAAGTATTTTCTGCTGGTAATCAGAGTGTTATGTTCTGTTAAGACTCTCTTATTTGTCTGACTTGACATCTTTTGAAGACTGATCAGAAGGTCTTTCTTTGGACTGTAATGTGGGATTTTGGATAAGCTAGAAAGAAAGGATATTTAAAGGCTCAAAACACATCAAATTTGGGTTCAAAATTTACAACCTTCGAAACTAGATTTATTTACAACAAACACAACCTTTGCCCCAGTTTCTTGCTTGGAGATTTTTGATTTTCTTGTTACACTATAACCGAGCCGTGAGGCGCCTACGTATCCTCTTTGAGGAATCAGGTCAAACGTAGTTCCCAATTCCTCGTTGTTCTAGTTTTTCCTTTTCATTTATTTTTCTTTTCTTTTTTTTCTTTTTTTTTCATTTCTTTGTCTCTTTCTTTTCTTTTTGTTGTTTTTGCTTGTTTACTTTTTCCCTTTTTCTTTTTCTTTTTCTTTATCTTCCATGTTTGTGTTTCTAGTCTTTGTTTCTGATTCCGAAAGAGGGGTATGAAAGAAAAAAAATAAGGCTCAAAGGGTTAACGAAGGATAAAGTGTTTAGAGAGCAGAATAAAATGCCTTCGTCATTCCAATCTTCAAAACATGCCAAGTGCAAACAATAATATTAACCATTCGCAACGTCTTCTGATTGTGCCATACTTGATAACCATATCCACACCTTTCCTTTTCCATTGATTGATTTTACAATGCTATTGGACAACACTCACATTCTCATTATCGCGAACGACCCTTGCCAATTTGGGCAAATTTGCATTCACAGTTTCCTTGATGTTTTACTTGCCCACGGTTCCACATGGTTAAGGCTTCAAATAATCCCAACTGTTCTTATTTCCTTTAAGTGTCCCTATCATCTTCCCAATTGCTTCATGATTAACTTTTAAGATTAGGCCTATATGCATGTCATGTCACTAGAGTCGACAGGAAAGGCACTATAAAAAGGAGAAGACCAAACAAAAGAAAATGTTTAGAAAAATGGAAAACAGAGAATCGCATTAGACAGACAGGGAAAGAGTTTGTACAACAAAACAAGCACAATAAACTGGGGTACAACCCTTGGAACAAACCTAGACGACACCAAATGAGATACTATGACCAACAGAACTGGACAACCAAAAAGATAGAAGGGTTTGATTTACAAGGCAATATCCAAATTACAACCCCGAAATAAGCTGGACAACAGAAATGACAACAAAATAAACCACCAAGGCTCCTCTCCGGTTGACCAAGAGATGGAGCGCCTTTCCAATTGCCAAGCTCGATATATTAGCTATTGACTTATGCATCAACAACATTAGAACCTTCACACTGTCTTCATCCCATTGTTCTCAATAAATCGCTTCATCAGCCAAGCCAGTGTCCTGTTTAGCCAACTGCTTTTGGGCACCGGTATCAACCCACTCAGTTCTGAGATTTTCTGCCATTGTCCTTTGCGTTGCAGGAAAGAGTTATTTTGGAAGCCGCAACCAACCAGCTCAACTTTTCTCTTAATTCAAAACAAAACATGTTAGGATGGACTCAGTCAGTCCTTATTATTAACAACATCTTTTTTTCATTTTTTTTTTCTTTTCCATTTTTTCATTTTTTTGTTTTTTGGCTATGGTCGAATCTTGTGTAGATTGCCTACGTATCATGACCCCGCATGAATTAGACCTTGCGTAGTTCGGGCAAATACACGAAAAACAACAGTAAAACATTTTCAGTTTTTCATAATCAAACAAACTTTGATTTTAAACAAAAGTTTAAAAGCCGACCAAACTAACAAGCTTATGCTTTGACGAAATACAGATCCGAAATTCGAACAACTCTCCTACTCTAAGAAATACAAACTTAAAGCCAAACTGACAAATTCCTTCCCTATCTGCCAATTTTAACCAAATGGTTGTTTTTGCAAGCGTGGCCCCTTCCCAATTTCACATGAATTTTGAGGTCGGGAGGATTATTTTACAAACTTGTCCGTTCTTTTACGAAAATAGACTTTCGGCAACTAAAAGATACTTAAGGCTATCCCAACAAGAATGGTTTAACACATTGCCGAAGCTGGCTCGGCTGACTTTGACAAAAATTCCAAATGGTATTCACTTGCCCACTGACTATTTTTTTCTTGTTTTTTTTTTAAATTAAAATAAAAGACCCGGTTTTTCAAACACGGCCTTTCAGCACCTCGGGGGCGAAGATTTTAAGGCTGCGTTAGCTAACCGACCAAAATCCTAAAAATGACCAAAGGTGGCCGTTTATGCAAAGTCAGCCTTCCGGCATCCCTTTCGGGAACATTCGACTATTTTTGACAAACGGCATCACCTAATTTATTCAAGACTCTTTTTCTTGTTTTCTAAATTAAAATAAATGACCAGGTATTGCAAACACGACCTTTTAGCGCCTCGGGGACGAAGATTTTAAGGTTGTGAGGGTCAAAAATCAAAACCTGACCCAAAGCGGTCATTCATGCAAAGTTATCCTTCCGACGTCCCTTTTGGGAACATTCGGCTATATTTGATAAGTACGGCATCGCCCAGCTTATTTATAACAAAATTAGAATTTGATATTTTTTTGTGGCTATTTTTGCAAAAAAGGGGAGGTTGAACCCGATGAGGGTTGCCTACGTATCTCACATCCGGTGAGAATCAAACCAGCATAGTTCTGCCGATTGGGATACGAGCGAGAACAACTAATTTAGAGAACCGAATATTTTTTTTTCTTGAAAATGGATGAAACATACAAAATCTTTTTGAATTTTCTTTTTCTCCTTTTTTTTTGATTTTCAGATTTATGGAAAATGATGACAAAGTACAAAATCTTTTTGAATTTTCATGCTTCTTTCTTATTTTCAAAATGTGGCATGGGGGACATAGGGAATTCTAAGACTTCTTGGATTCCACAAATGTTTCCCATGTGCTTTTCCCAAAAATGAAGCATATGGGACATGGAGGAATTCCAAGATTTCTTGGATTCCACAATGTTCCCCATGTGCGCTTGTCCCAAAATGAAGCATGGGGGACATAGTGAGATTCCAAGACATCTTGGATTCCACAAATGTTCCTCATGCTTTTGATTAAAAAATGAAGCATGGGGTGGGGGAATTCCAAGACTTCTTGGATTCCACAAATGTTCCTCATGTGCTTCTCCCAAAAATGAAGCATGGGGGACATGGGGGAATTCCAAGACTTCTTGGATTTCACAATTGTTCCCCATTTCTTTGATTTAAATAATATCATGCTTATCTAAAAAATCGTGCATTCTTATTTAACGAGATCAACATGACCAGGCGTGCCATTTGTCCTTTAACTATTATTGGTCCTCCAAATGACCCTTTTACCCTTGAATAAATGCAACATGTAGCACATAGGATGCATCAAGATGGTCTATTATGTTCAGGTTACCTGTCCTAGACGGACCCAACCCCTGTGTTGAGTCCCCTGAGTCGAATGCAACATAATGCAAACAAGCATTCCTACTACGGATCCGGCATAAAGTCAAGTTATTCTAATTTTCAACCTAGGTTTATTGTTCTATACTTGGCTTACCCGAGCGGACAACTCCAGCCGAGGATGAGAGCTGTGTATCGATAAACAAAAGGCCATCCGATTTTGCAACTCCTCCGAATCCTCGTTCTATTTTTGGGATATGACACTAACAGAAAGAAGT